>CAJQZJ010034151.1:493237-523659 GCA_907164525.1 Lophiomys imhausi | reverse complement strand
GTAACTCTAACCAAGCAAGTGAAAGACCTGTATGATAAGAACTTCAAGACCCTGAAGAAAGAAATTGAAGAAGATATCAGGAGATGGAAAGATCTCCCTTGTACATGGATAGGTAGGATCAACATAATAAAAATGGCAATCTTACCAAAAGCAATATACACATTCAACGCAATTCCTATCCAAATACCAACTCAATTTTTTACAGATCTGGAAAAAACAATTCTCAACTTCATATGGAATAACAAAAGACCCAGAATAGCTAAATCAATCATGTACAATAACAGAACATCTGGAGGTATCACCATCCCGGATTTCAAGCTGTACTACAGGGCAATAGTAATAAAAACAGCATGGTACTGGTATAGAAACAGACCAGTTGACCAATGGAATCGAATTGAAGACCGTGAAATAAACCCACACACCTATGGTCACTTAATTTTTGATAAAGAAGCCAAAAACATACAATGGAAAAAGGAAAGCATCTTCAATAAATGGTGCTGGTCTAACTGGATGTCAACATGTAGAAGAATGCAAATAGATCCATACTTATCACCCTGTACAAAACTTAAGTAAAAGTGGATCAAGGACCTCAACATAAATCCAGACACACTAACATTAATAGAAGAGAAAGTGGGGAAAAGCCTTGAAATCATTGGCACTGGTAGCAACTTCCTGAATAGAACACCAATAGCTCAGGCACTAAAACAAACAATCAATAAATGGGACCTTATAAAATTGAAAAGCTTCTGTAAGGCAAAGGACACTGTCCTTAGAACAAAATGGCAGCCTACAGAGTGGGAAAGGATCTTCACCAACCCAACATCTGACAGAGGGCTAATATCCAAAATATATAAAGAACTGAAGAAATTAAACACCAAAAAATCAAATAAACCCATCAATAAATGGGGTACAGAGCTAAACCGAGAATTCACAGAAGAGGAATCTCTAAAGGCTGAGAGGCATTTGAGGAAATGTTCAACATCTTTGGTTATCAGGGAAATGGAACTTAAAACAACTCTAAGGTTCCATCTCACACCTGTCAGAATGGCTAAGATCAAAAACTCAAATGATAGCACATGCGGGCGAGGATGTGGAGAAAGGGGAACACTCCCCCATTGCTGGTGGGACTGCAAACTTGTGCAACCACTTTGGAAATAAATCTGGAGATATCTTAGAAAATTGGGAATAAATCTACCTCAAGACCCTCTTCGGCATATATCCAAAAGATTTGAAACGAACGCACAAGGACATTACCTCAACAATGTTCATAGCAGCTTTATTTGTAATAGCCAGAAACTGGAAACAATCCAGATGTCCATCAACTGAAGAATGGATAAAAAAACTGTGGTATATTTACACAATGGAATACTGCACAGCTATCAGAAATGAGAAAATCATGCAATTCAAAACCAAATGGATGGAACTAGAAAAGCTCATCCTAAGTGAGCTGACGCAGTCCCAGAAAGATAAACATGGTATGTATTCCCTTACAAATGGATATTAACCATACATCAGAGGATAACTATCCTACAACCCACACACCCAAATAGATAGGAACCTAGCATATCTATCCTAGGAAACATTCTACCCACCAGTGAGTCATGGAATCTGCTGCAGGTTAGTGGAACCCCACACCCTAGATGGTGTGCCTTATCAAGCTCCAGTATGAGTGGAAGCTCTTGGGCCTCACATGACGCAAGATCTGAGGGAGTATGATATGTGAGGACCCACCTCATCTGAGGAGAAGGAGAGTACCAAGTAGAGGAACAAGGAGGGAGGGAGGGAGGGATGGAGAGAGGGAGGGAAGGAGAGAGGAAGGGAGGGGCCAAGAGGGGAGGAGAGAGGAAACTATGTTCTAGAAATAAATAATACTTTTTTAAGAAAAGAGTTAATAAGCTTAAAAATATAATAAAAATACAATATCAAATTTTCAAACTATAATTTACCTTACTGGCATGAAAGGAAAATGGCCTTAATTTCAAATTAGAATGATAGACTGCAGGTGGCTACAGAGATTACACAAACTTGATAGCAGCTTAAAAGTTTTTTTTTTTTTTCTTTTTGTAGAGGTATAGGCTATTTCCATGGTTTGGCATGAAAAAGCAGGTAACAGGTTTAAAACACTGTAAATAAATTAAAGGTGACAGCTGTTCAACCTGGTTTTACAAACCTCCAAGAGTTGAAAAAACTTAGAGCTAAGGTAAAATAATGCATGGTGTTAGCCCATGCCGTTACCTCCAGTAGAGACAGGAGGATCACTATAGAGTTAGTTGTCTTATAAATTCTAGAGTTACAAGAAACAGGGTGGTGATGGTGCACACCCTTAGTCACATCATTGGGGAAGAATACACCCTTAATCCCAACACACTAGAGACAGAAACAGGCAGATCTCAGAGCTCAAGGCCACCTGATACAAAACAAGCTCTAAACAGAGAAAAACTTTGATCCAGGAGTGGAGGAGCACATCTTTAATCCCATCAGTTGGGAACCACATGTGTTTGATCCCAAAACTTAGAATGCAGAGACAGGCACATAGGATTTGGAAAGATTTAAGTTTAAAAGCTACTTACAAAAGGCAGGCTGCAATTCAAACAAATTGTCCTTTGAGATCTCAAAATATATACACTAAAGGTTTGTTTAGCTCCAAAATATCAAAATAATTTCTTCTTTAATCCGGATTGAAAGGTAATACTTTATATATTATCAAAAAAACCAAATTTGCTCCAGGAAAAATATTAACTGACCCCCCCCAAAAAAAAGGTAATTGTCCCAGAGTTAGGATTAGGACAGGGCTCTGTTCTTATCTTTCCAGGAGATTTAAAGCATCCATTCAAGGAATCCAGGGAGAACTGGACAACGGAAACCTCAGCAGAAAACAGATCAGACACCAAAGAAGACGAGTGGCCCAGATGATCCAGCCTTGCAGACTTCTTCAATAGCAGTTTCCTCAAAAGTCTACAACCACAACAACTCAAAATCGCTAGGATCGTTCAGCTCCACAGACTACTCCAGCCAGATCTTCAGTAAAGCTCTGAAGATCAGCTTCTGTCTATGAACTTCTTAGGACATCTAAATAGCTGAGCACAAAAGGACTGAACATCAAATGATTCTATTAACATTTTTAACCATTTTTCCATTCTTATTTGGGCCCCAAACAGGTTTACTACGTCCCAAATCAGCAGGAAGTCATTTTAAGAGAACAACGTCCCATCCCCAGAAGGTGGGGAGTGTGTTCTCCCCCTTTGGTTATTTGATAGATAATAGAAAATTTTGTTATTTAGGGGAAAAGACTACAAGCTGTTAAATGGTCTTGTTAAATGGGTTTTGGAGGTTAGACCCAGGGACTTCTCTCTTTTGCTTTTCTGTATCCTCCTTTCTCTCCTATATAGGAGTGAACAGACTTGAGAAAAATTGGACATAGTCATAGTATAGGAAAGATCAAAAAAAGGACAGATTATTGAATATAGACTTATACCTTTGTACCACAGTTTTTTAATCCATTCTTCAGTTGAGGGACATCTGGGTTGTTTCCAATTTCTAGCTATTACAAATAGGGCTACTATGAACATAGATGAGGAGACTTCCCTATGTCTCCGTGAGAGGTCCTTTGGGTGTATACCAAGAAGTGGTATTGCTGGGCCCTGAGGCAAGGTTATTCCTAGATTTATAAGATATCGCCAGACAGACCTCCATAGTAGTTGCACAAGCCTGCACTTCCACCAGCAATGGAGTAGGGTTCCCCTTTCTCCACACCCTCGCCAGCATGCGCTATCATTTGAGCTCTTTATCTTAGCCATTCTAACAGGTGTTAGGTGGAATCTCAGGGTCGTCTTGAGTTGCATTTCTCTGATGATTAAGGATGTTGAACATTTCTTCAGGTGTCTCTCAGCCCTTAGGGATTCCTCCTTTGTGAATTCTCTATTTAGCTCCATCTCCCATTTTTTGATTGGATTATTTGGTTTCTTGGCATTTAGTTTCTTGAGTTCTTTATAGATTGTAGATAATAGCCCTCTATCAGATGTGGGGTTGGTGAAGATTTTCTCCCAGTCTGTTGGTTGCCGTTTTGTTCGAATGACAGTGTCCTTTGCCGTACAGAAGCTTTTCAGTTTCATGAGGTCCCATTTATTGATTGTTGATCTCAGGTCCTGAGCTGTTGGTATTCTGTTCAGGAAGTTGTCACCTGTGCCAATGAGTTCGAGGGTTTCTCCTACTTTTTCTACTAGTATATTTAGTGTGGCCGGCTTTATGTTAAGGTCTTTGATCCACTTGGAATTAAGTTTTGTACAAGGTGATAGGTATGGGTCTAATTTCATTCTTTTACAAGTGGACATCCAGTTAGACCAGCACCATTTGTTGAAGATGCTGTCCTTCTTCCATTGTGTGGTTTTGGCTTCTTTGTCAAAGATTAGTTGGCCATAGGTGTGTGGGTCCATGTTTGGGTCTTCAATTCGATTCCATTGATGCATTGGTCTGTTTCTATACCAGTACCATGCTGTTTTTATTACTGTTGCTCTGTAGTACAGCTTGAAATCTGGGATGGTGATACCTCCAGATGTTTTTTTTCATTCGACAGGATTGATTTAGCTATTCTGGGCTTTTTGTTGTTCCACATGAAGTTAAGAATAGCTTTTTCTAGGTCTATAAAGAATTGTGTTGGTATTTTGATAGGAATTGCATTAAATCTATATATTGCTTTTGGTAGGATAGCCATTTTTATTATGTTGATCTTACCTATCCATGAGCATGGAAGATCTTTCCATCTTCTAAAGGCCTCTTCCATTTCTTTCTTCAGGGGATTGAAGTTCTTGTTGTATAGGTCCTTTACATGCTTGGTTAGAGTTACCCCCCCAGGTATTTTATGTTGTTTGTGGCTATTGTGAAGGGGGTTGTTTCCCTTATTTCTTTCTCAGTATATTTGTTTGTCGTATAAAGAAGGGCTTCTGATTTTTTTGAGTTAATTTTGTTTCCAGCCACCTTGCTGAAGTTGTTTATCAGCTGTAAGAGTTCTTTGGTGGAGTTTTTGTGGTCGCTTATTTATACTAACATATCATCTGTGAATAGGGATAATTTGACTTCTTCATTTCCAATTTTTATCCCTTTGATCTCCTTTAGTTGTCTTATTGTTCTAGCAAGGACTTCAAGTACTATATTGAAGAGATATGGTGAAAGTGGACATCCTTGCCTTGTCCCTGAGTTTAGAGGAAATGCTTCAAGCTTCTCTCCATTTAATTTAATGTTGGCTACTGGCCTGCTGTATATTGCCTTTATTATTTCTAGGTACGGTCCTTGTATGCCCGTTCTCTCCAGAACTTTTAGCATGAAGGGGTGTTGGATTTTGTCAAATGCTTTTTCTGCATCTAGTGAGATTACCATGTGGTTTTTTTCTTTCACCTTGTTTATGTGGTGAATTACATTGATAGACTTTCGTATATTGAACCATCCCTGCATTCCTGGGATGAAGCCTACGTGATCATGGTGTATGATACTTTTGATGTGTTCTTGAATTCGGTTTGCTAGTATTTTATTAAGTATATTTGCATCTATGTTTATGAGGGAGATTGGTCTGAAGTTCTCTTTCTTTGTTGGGTCTTTGTGTGGTTTAGGAATCAGAATGACAGTGGCCTCATAGAATGGGTTTGGCAGTGTTCTTTCTGTTTCTATGTGGTGGAAGAGTTTGAAAAGTAATGGTGTTAGTTCCTCTTTAAAATCCGGTAGAATTCCGTGCTAAAGCTATCTGGCCCTGGGCTTTTTTTTGGTTGGGAGATTATTAATGACTGTTTCTATTTCCTTGGGTGTTATTGGGCTGTTTAAGCTGTTAAATAAATTCCACCTACCAAAACTAAATCAAAATCTAATTTTGATTTAGTTTTGGAAGGTGGAATTTATCGAGGAAATTGTCCATTTCACTTAGGTATTCAAATTTAGTGGAATATAGATTTTTAAAATAATGCCCGAATATTTTCTGGATCTCCTCAATGTCTGTTGTAATTTCTCCCTTTTCATTTCTGATTTTGTTGATTTGGGTTCTTTCCCTTTGCCTTTTAGTTAATTTGGCTAGGGGTCTGTCTATTTTGTTGATTTTCTCAAAGAACCAACTCTTGGTTTCACTGATTCTTTGTATAGTTTTTTTTGATTCTAAGTTGTTGATTTCAGCCCTAAGTTTGATGATTTCCTGCCTTCTGCTCCTCTTGAGCGTGTTTACTTCTTTTTATTCCAATTCACCCAGCTTAGCTGTTAGTTCACTAATATGAGCTGTCACAATTTTCTTTTTGAAAGCATTTAGTGCTATGAACTTTCCTCATATCACATCTTTCAATGTATCCCATAGGTTTGGGTATGTTGTGTCTTCATTGTGGTTGGATTTTAAGAAGTCTTTGATTTCCTTCTTTATTTCTTCCCTGACCCAGTGGTCATCCAGTAAGGAGCTGTTCAATTTCCATGTGTGTGTAGGCTTTCTGTTGATTCTTTTGCTGTTGAAGACCAGCTTTATTCCGTGGTGGTCTGATAAGATACAAGGTGTTATTTCAGTTTTCTTGTATCTATTGAGACTATCCTTGTGACCAACTATGTGGTCGATTTTGGAGAAGGTTCCGTGGGGTGCTGAGAAAAAGGTGTATTCCTTTGTGTTTGGGGGAAACGTTCTGTAGATATCTGTTAGGTCCATTTGTTTCATGATCTCTGTTAGGCTCAATATTTCTCTGTCTTCTGTCTTGATGATCTGTCTTGTTGTGAGTGGGGTGTTGAAGTCTCCCACTACTAATGTGTTGTCATCGACGTGCGCTTTAAATTTTAGAAGTGTTTCTTTCACGAAAGTAGGTGCCATTGTATTTGGAGCATAGATGTTCAGTATTGAGATTTCCTCTTGATGAATATTCCATTTAATGAGTATATAGTGCCATTCTTTGTCTTTCTTCATTAACTTAAGTTGGAAGTCTGTTTTATTTGATATTAGGATGGCTAATCCAGCTTGCTTCCTGGGTCCATTTGCTTGGAAAACCTTTTCCCAGCCCTTTACTCTGAGGTAGTGACTATCTTTGGTAGTGAGATGTGTCTCTTGTATA
This sequence comes from Lophiomys imhausi, assembly GCA_907164525.1. Classification (NCBI taxonomy): domain Eukaryota; kingdom Metazoa; phylum Chordata; class Mammalia; order Rodentia; family Muridae; genus Lophiomys; species Lophiomys imhausi. The sequence continues at coordinate 516,598 of CAJQZJ010034151.1, read as the reverse complement.
CAGCAAAAGGAAGGGTCTTGCTTGCGGATCCACTCTGTAAACCTGTGTCTTTTTATTGGGGAGTTGAGTCCTTTGATGTTGATGGATATTAGTGACCTGGGGTTGTTATTTCCCATTAGTTTGGTATAGGTGGTGGTCCTGTGCCTCTTTTGGATTATTTGCTGAGGGGTTTTCTATTCCCTTTGTTTTCTTGGGTGGAGTTTACTTCTCTGGGTTGGGATTTTCCTTCTAGGATTTTCTGTAGGGCTGGGTTTGTGGGTAGATTTGTTTAAATTTGATTTTGTCATAGAATATCTTGTTTTCTCCATCTATGTTGATAGAGAGTTTTGCTGGGTAAAGTAGTGTAACCGAACTTTTAAATTATTATTTATTTATCTCTTATTTATTTATTAATAAATTCACTTATAACAAACACCAACAATTTCTTAGCTATTAATCCTATAATTTCCTACAACCCCTTTAACCTATCCACTAAACCTATTGATAATTATAACAACTACTTTCATAACCTTTTAGAATGATACAGTCTCTGGGGCAGGTCCTCAGTCGTCAGGAACACAGTCTTTGTTGTAGATTCTTTAACGCACTTAGCAGTCCTTTTTCTGGATCTCTCAGATGCAGGTTCGTCAGGGTAAGTTGGTTATTACAGTCTCACTTTAAATAAGGCTTCATGCTTTCTTCTCTGTGGGAGACCCCAGCCGTCTGCAGGTCAACTTACTTCTTTTGAATCAGGAACTCAGCTGCTCTGCCTCAGTCCTTAAAGCCAGGCACAGTTTCCCCTAGGCCACTGATCAGAAAGATCAAACCCCTCCAGGCAAAAGCTGAGCCACAGGGTCCAGTCCTTGGCCTTTTGGTGTCTTGCTCAGGCTTTCTTTGCTCACCGGCTTCTTTCTGCTTCAGGGAGAGAGCTGGCCATCAATGGCCAGCCCTTTTTTCAGCAGGACTCTTGGAGCTCTCTAGCATCAGGGGCCTCTTCTTTTTCTGGGCTCCATGCACTGTCCTTAAATAAGAGGAACTCTGTTTCAGCTTAATTTGGGCTCTGCCCACTTAGCAGCTGAAAACAATGTCAGGCCAGATACTTTGTTTCTTCAAGTCTATTTCGTCTTTCCTGTTTTCCAGACTTCAAACTTGTTTTTCATTCTATTGAGTCTTTCCTGTTTTTCCTGACTTCAACCTTGTTTTTCAGTCTATTAAGTCTTTCCTGTTTTTGCTGACTTCATGCTGATAATGCTCTTCAGGCCCCGAATTAAGAGACAGTATCAGAAACTCCTGTATATTTTCTAAATCTAATTTATCTAACCCCTACAAAGTAATCTGGCTGGGCACCTCTGATCTCTCAGGACTTGTAGTATATCTGTCCAGGCCCTTCTAGCTTTTAAAGTTTCTGAGGAGAAGTCAGGTGTAATTCTGATGGGTATGCCATTGTATGTGACTTGACCTTTTTCTCTTACAGCTTTTAATATTCTTTCTTTGTTCTGTACATTTGGTGTTTCAATTATTATGTGGCGAGAGGAGTTTCTATTCTGGTCTAATCTGTTTGGTGTTCTGTAAGCCTCTTGGATTTTTATTGGCATCTCTTTTTTCAGGTTTGGGAAGTTTTCCTCTATGATTTTGTTGAAGATATTTCCTGGACCTTGGAGTCGGGAGTCCTCTCTTTCCTCTATACCTATAATTCTTAGGTTCCGTCTTTTCATTGAGTCCTTGATTTCTTGGATGTTGTGGGTGAGAGATTTTTTAGCCTTCTCATTTTCTTTGGATGTTGTACTGATTTCTTCCATCGAATCTTCCATGCCTGAGATCCTGTCTTCCATCTCTTGCATCCTATTGTTGATACTCACATCCGTAGTTCCTGTTCTCCTCCCTTGGTTCTTCACTTCCTCTTTTAACTCTGACTGTGTTTTCTTTATTGTTTCTATTTCTATTTTCCTGTCTTGTATGGTTTTGTTCGTTTTGTACATTTCCTTCTCCAGCTTGCTTGTTTTTGTATGAAAATCTTTTACTGCTTTGTCCTTTTCCTGTTCAAGCTCTGTCACCTTGGTTTGGAGCTCTTTAATGGTGTTGTTCCTTGTTTTGACTTGTAAAATTGTGGCTTCTTTGAATTCCTTCATAGATTTAAGTTCTTCTTGAAGGGACTCTATCACTTTCCATAATGCAGAATTGTCATCATTCATGTGTTTCTGTTGGTGTGAGGTCATCTGAATTGGATGAGCTAGGATAATTCTGCTTTGTTGGAGACATATTTCCTTGATGTCTATTTTTTCTTGGATCTTTGGCCATTGGATGCATTTAGCTGTCTGTTCTTGTTGTTTTCTGTGCTTGGATCCACAGGGGATGCTTTGGTGCAGGGGACGAGTTACTTGGCTATCTGTCGTTGCTTACAGGGGGATTTCAGGGTCACTGTGGTTTTAATCGCCTGAAGCACTGTGAGCTGCTGCAGCCTATTCCCAGTTTGTGAGTAATGGACCGGGATATTTCACTGCTCCCAATTCAGACTTCTCTATGCTGCACTCTGAGTTATCAGCCTGTAATGGTTCTGATGGTATTGACCTGTTTGCCCAGGGACAGATTCTGTGGGCTTTGTTTTTCGTCACGGAGGCTGACAGGGTCTGGCTCCACACCTAATATGTCTGGATTTTCCAGAATACATCTATGGTCCCCTGACTTCTGGTTTCTCACTAGGCTTCTCACCACAGGCCTGGCCCCTGTGCCTGATTCCCTCCCTGTCTGCCCAGCCACGGGTCTCCCTCCCTAGATGCTCGGCCATGGGTTCACTGAGCTCCGGATCTTCCAGCCACCTGAGTGGGCCTCTCGCCCCAGCAGCTCAGCCATGGGTGCGCGGAATCCTGGCACCGCCCACGCCGGGCTCCCTCCCCAGCTGCGCTGCCGTCAGTGCGTGGGGATTCGGCCCCTCCTGCCGGCCTGAGCCTACTTCCACCCTGATTAATTTGCCAGCCGGCGGCTTCCCGCTCTCTCGGAACCTCCTTGTCTGGAGCGGCTGCGGACCACCCACTGAGCGCCCTGTTTCTTCCTTGCTAAGACTTCCACTATCCCGCAAAGTTTCTTAAGTAGCTATAAGTTCTTCCTGAGGTGTGGGGAGTCCAGTAGGCTAATGGGCGATCACCAAGTGGCCTCTGATTCTGCCTGCTGTGAGTTGGGATCAATCTTACCAGGCGCCTCTCCAAATGGGAGTTCCCGAATCCCAGGTTTAGTGGCTTCCATGTCTGCGAGAGATGGGGGGAGAGCCTTACCTTGGGACTTTTAATAGTCCCTTGGGAGCTGTGAATATTCCCGGGGGGGGGGGCTAGCCCCTCTAGTTTTTGCACAGTGCCCAATAACTCTGTGTTTTTTATGTCTCTTTTTTCCCGCGTTCAAAATGCATCAGTGTAGGTCGCCGCCATCTTGGCCCCTCCTGTTTTATTCTTAATAAATAAAATTGAGCACATTTCTTTTATTTTATTTACTTGATTTGCAGAATAATAGGTATTTTATTGAAGTCCCTCTTCCAATTTATTTCATATAGTTCTGATTTGACCTTTATTTTTGGTGTATCATGGCATGTTTTTAATTTCCTCTTCTGTATTTCTAATTTATTGTGTTGGGTACTTAATTCATTTTTAAACCACTTATTTAGATATTGAAATATGGTTAAAATTTTTATGTTAACATAAGCACTATGTTATCTATTCTGCAAAACAATTTTAGTAATTTTTATATCAAGTTGAGGCAGACAAACACACAATACAGTTTAGTAACATGGGATTCTAGTTGGTTTGTTTAATGTACATAGATCTCTAATAATATACTTGGCATCCTGTTTGTGTAATTTTGTATGATTGTGTTATTTTATCTGGTTTACTGTTAATCCAGGTATCATCTAAATAATTGAGACTCTTTATATTATTTTCAACCATGCTTCACAACACAAAAACTGAGCATTTACTACCTGGTTCTTAACCCACTATGGTAATCTTCCTTCCTCCCCCCAGCATAAGTATTAGAAATACTTGCATTTTGTGGCTCCTGCTTCATTCGCACATTTTTCCCCCTCTCTCACGCCTTTGCCTACTCTCGAATCCCTCTACTTCCTCTCCTTAACCCTTCCTTCCCTTGAGGGCAGGAAGTCTCGCTCTATTCCCTCCCCTGCTCAGTGATTGACTGTAAACTCTTTTATTGGCATATCAGGGGACTATTGGGGAGCAGTGTTTATATAGCATTGAGAAATGTGCTCTTCAGAACAAAGACTGAAACCAGATATGGGGGGTACAGGAATTAGCATTGGAATTATACAATAACCTTAAGCCTACTGCATCCAAAGAGTATCATTTGCATATAACTTGTACATGTAATAACCTGCTAGAAACAAAAAACACCACCTGCATCAAGCTTATACATACCTCTCTTTGAACAGTGGAATAAGCTTAGTAATGAAAAGAAAACATGGACAATTTTTTGTTCAAATATTTCCTGGTCCAAGGGTAGGTGGAATTGATTTGGCTCCAGGATTACAAAGGGAAAACTGTATCCTCAATGAACTTTTAGGGAGAAACTCCTATTTATTTACTAGGCCTGTGTGCAATTAGATATGCTTATGATAATATCAGATGCATTATGTGAAGGGAAGTGCACAGTAGAAAAAACAACTATATGACCTATGTAATCTATCAATCAAAACAGAGAATCACACTCACTATACTCCTTAGTAACCAGTCTACTTTCTCTTGAATTCCATGAAGGGAAGCCACAAACAATAACCAAGGCCTGTGAGTACCTCCACTCATGTGGAACTCTGCTTTCTTATAATAGAGTTTGATAGGTTGCTTTGCTTAAAGCTGTCTTGCTACTTTTGCAAATAACATAGGATTTTATTTTATCCTTGAAGAAGTTAAAAAAAAAAAAACTAGAAACACCTGGTGAAGTGTTTCTAGACTTCTACAACCAACAGTAATGAAGTAATTTTGCAAAAATTACTTTAAGAAACTTCTATAATTTATTTTCAAACTGGAGGATCATTTAATAATATGCTATTTCCAAAGACAGCACCTATGGGAGCTAGCATTTAAGAGTTCCTTAATAAATAAATAATAAATAATATTTCCAATAATAAATATTTTAAAATGGTCTCAAAGACATAAATAAATGTTATTCTATTTACTACACTCTATTTTCTAATTCTTTAGTATGATTGTTTTTTCTATTTTTTAACAGACAATAGTGTTTATCTAATTAATTTTGATATTTTCCCATTATTTTTATAAATGCTTCTTATTTTTAGAAATATTTTATGCCTTTCATTTTCCTTTGTGGTTTCTAAATTTAAGATGTTAATAATATGGTTATTTCAAATCTGTACTCATCTCTTATTTCTTGCAATTCTTATAATCAATCTCTAAACACTGATTAGAACACTATCTCATACTTCTACCTTTCAGTGTGACAAATGTGAGATACTTGACCAAAACCACAATGTTGGGAGGTCTGAATATCTTTTCTTCCTTGACTCATCTTCTTGAGCATATTCCTTGCTCATCACCTCCCTGCACCTTCAAAGCCAGTGACTCAGGATCTTTAACTGTGTGCTTTTTTCTGCCCATTTGAGATAACCAAGATTCTAGAGAAAACTCTAAATCTAAAAATTTTTGATGTAATCATACTAACAAAGCCCTTCTATTTTTTAGTTACTTGAAAATTTCATTCATGAACATGATGTGTTTTGAAGAAGCCCAGCCCATATTCCCTCCCCTTCAATTCCTTCCCTAAGTTTCCCACCACTTTTCCTTCCATAATTTATTTTATTTTATTTTTTAATAATTTATTTTTTATTTCTTCAAGGTACATCTCAATCACAATCCCCTCCCTACTCCCCCCTCCAGTCCCACCCTTCCACCCTCCTCCCCCTCAACCCCCCATCCTCTTCACTTCTTTGTTTTTTTTTTTTTTTTTAGTTTAAGGTATTTCTTTTTCCCCTTAACAGCTCTCCCTTTCAGTCCAACAAATGGTTCTTTTTCTTATAACTATAAATACAATACAAAACAACAGAAATAAATAGGCCACAATTATAAAAGTTATATGGCTTAGCATACATTCCCAATGTCCAGTCCATATGTATTTGGCACCTGACTTTAACATTCTACTATCTAACCATCTCCATGAGTTTAAAGTTCTATATCTAACTCAGCTTTCATACTAACTTGCCTCATAATTTTAAAAATATCTTCTTAGATCCAGAACACCCTCTTGGTTCCTAAACAACTCAAAACTTAACTATGAGACTCTAGCTATCTATTCTTCAACCACCTCAGAGACCTGAGAGGGATAAATATATCTGATTATATAGGAAGTGCAGGGCCTGCAGCTACCAAAGCTAAGAAATGACATACCAGTGGCTGCCTGGACAGTTCCCATTTTCTCTCCATACATTACAGCATGTGCTCTTTTTAAAACAGACTGAGTCCTCTTAGTTTGAGCATAAGTGTTGAACTGGAGCAAAGGACCTCTCAATGGCTGTGTCCATGAAAAACAGTTGTCCCTTTCTCCCTTACCAGGTAACAATTAACAAGTTTCTTCTCAGCAGAAGGTTATGATATCACAAGCCTTTCCACTCCTCATTCTTGGATTTTGTCTGGTTTAGTCTTGTACAAGTCTTATGCATGCAATCACAGCCAATGTGAGCTCACATGTGCTGTGAAGTTTATTCTTTGCTTTTCTACCTTCATTGTGGCCAATCTATATTTGGTATGTTGTGTTCTTATTTTCCTTAAATTATAGGAATCTTTAAATCATGTTCTTGACTTCTTGCTTGACTCAATAAACATTCAAAATAATGGGCTGTTATGTATTAATCAGATCATGTTTTTTTTTTCAAAAGTAGGAAATATCATTTATTGTAAATATTTCTGATACACAACATTAAGGAAATGGACTGGACATAAGAACATTTTGAAAACTTAACTATTCTACAGCATTGGTTCTCAATCTTCCCAATGTTCCAACCATCCTGTAATATAGTTCCTCATATTGTGGTAACCCTCAACCATAAAATTCTTTTCATTTCTACTTCATAACTTTAATTTTGCTACTGTTATAAATCATAATGTAAATATTTGATATGTGATATATCTGATATGCAACCCCTATGAAAGTGTCATTCGACTGCAAAGGGGTCACAGCCCACAGGATGAGAAACACTACTCTTTGGGGTCCAATCTAGTTTTTTAATGTTCTTTTTGCCTGTGATATTAAAAGTAAACTTCTCCTTTTCTTTGCTCACCCTATTACCTTTCCTATATATTTGCACTTACTTCTTTTTTTTCATTTATTATTTATTTCTTCAAGATACATCTCAATCGCAGTCCCCTCCCTATTCCTCCCTCCAGTCCTACCCTCCCATCCTCTTCCCCTTTTTTTTTCTTTTAAGTTTAAGGTATATCTTATTTTCCCCTACAGTTTTCCCTTTCAGTCCAACAAATGGTTCTTTCTCTTATAATAATAAATACAATACAAAACAACAGAGGTAATTAGGCCACAGTTATGAGGGTTATATGGCTTAGCTTACATTCCCAATGCCCAGTCCATATGTATTTGGCACCTGACTTTAACATTCTACTATCTAACCATCTCCATGAGTTTAAAGTTCTATATCTGACTCAACATTCACACTAACTTGCAACACAATTTTAAAAGTATCTTCTTAGATCTATAACACTCTCTTGACTCCTAAACAACCCAAAATTTAATTTGAGACTCTAGATATCTGTTCTTCAACCACCTCAGAGACCTGAGAGGGATAAATATATCTGATTTTATGGGAAGTGCAGGGCCTGCAGCTTCCCAATCTAAGAAATGACATACCAGTGGCTGCCTGGACAGTTCCCATTTTCTCTCCATACATTACAGCATCGATCTTAAGTCATTTGGCCCCATTTCTCTGACAGACATTAATTGTAGAGCAGGGGTTATGAAGGACTTACCAACCCTGTCTTGGCAGAGCTAGGCTATCAACTTACCTGCTTCCAGGTTTTGTCCTTTTTGGACAGCATTCTGTCTACAGTTGGAGCAAGGGGCTTTTCCTACCAAGAGATAGGCTTGCAATTAATTCAATCATCTCCCACTGGAGATTCTTCGATGTTCATCTTCTACTTGGAGGAGAATAGGGGGTGCTGTCAGGAGTTGACATGTCTTGATATAAAAAAATCTAAAGTTACAAAAACATCTTTGAATGCCATATTCTTCAGATCTCTTGAGGTTTTTGAAGAGGCCCTATCTATCTCTTAAATTAGGGTAAGCAGATGTGCTTGTCTCTTAGCAGGTTTATTTCTGATTAGCTTAGCAAGTAACTATAATAGGCTGTCATAGTACCTAACAGAATGACCGGCTTACATAACCACTAGTTTGCATTTCTTAATTATCTTAAACAGTTTATGACAATTAGTAGTAAAAGGCCAAAACATCACATTTCATTTTTCTTCACCTCCTAACCCTTCCATCCCATTTTTGTGGGGTGGGGTGTCCTTATATAACAGTCCCTCATCTCAGTTGAGAGGTCGTATGAGGGCCAAGAGACTCTACATTCATTGGGGGTCTATGAAGCAGTACCATCAGTGAAAAGTGTCTCATTGCCCGGGAGAGAGAACTACTAAACAAGCAAACCAATAAGCAGACAAATAGTTAAAAAAGACAAAAAATAAAAATAAATAAATAATTAATTAATTAATTAAAATTAAAAATTAAAAGGCTATGTCCAAGTTCTCTTTGGTGTGATAGTTGTAGTATCAATACCTTCTACTATATAGCTAAAATCCTAATATAAGTGAATAGATGCCATATGCGTCTTTCTGAGTCTGGGTTAGCTCACTCAGGATGAGCTTTTCTAGTTCCATCCATTTGGCTGCAAATTGCATGATTTCCTTGTTCCTGATAGCTGAGTAGTATTCCATTGTGTAGATGTACCACAGTTTTTTAACCCATTCTTCAGTTGAGGGACATCTGGGTTGTTTCCAGTTTCTAGCTATTACAAATAAGGCTGCTATGAACATAGATAAGGCAACTTTCTTATGAGTCCGTGAAGAGGCATTTGGGTGTATACCCAGAAGTGGTATGGCTGGGTCCTAAGGCAAAGCTATTCCAAGTTTTCTAAGATATCGCCAGACTGACCTCCATAGTGGTTGCACAAGCCTGCCTTCCTACCAGCAATGGAGTAGGGTACCCCTTTCTCCACACCCTTGAAGCATGTGCTGTCATTTGAGTTTTTGATCTTAGCCATTCTGACAAGTGTGAGATGGAATCTCAGAGTTGTCTTGAGTTGCATTTCTCTGATGAATAAGAATGTTGAGCATTTCTTCAAGTGTCTCTAAGCCATTAGGGATTCCCCCATATTTTGATTGGATTGTTTGGTATCTTGGCATTTAATTTCTTGAGTTCTTTGTAGATTTTGGATATTAGCCCTCTGACAAATTTGGGGTTGGTGAAGATTTTCTCCCAATCTGTAGACAGCCGTTTTGTTTGAATGACAGTGTCTTTTGCCTTACAGAAGATTTTCAGTTTCATGAGGTCCCATTTATTGATTGTTGATCTCAGGTCCTGAGCTGTTGGTGTTCTGTTCAGGAAGTTGTCACCTGTGCCAATGAGTTCGAGGGTTTCTCCCACCTTTTTCTTCTAGTAGATTTAGTATGACCAGCCTTATGTTAAGGTTTCGATCCACTTGGACTTAAGTTTTTACAATGTGATAAGTATGGGTCTAATTTCATTCTTTTACAAGTGGACATCCAGTTCGACCAGCACCATTTGTTGAAGATGCTGTCTTTCTTCCATTGTGCTGTTTTGGCTTCTTTGTCCAAAATTAGGTGGCCATTATTGTGTGGGTCTATTTCTGGATCTTCAATTTGATTCCATTGATCTACTGGTCTGTTTCTATACCAATGCCATGCTGTTTTTACAACTATTGCTATGAAGTACAGCTTTAAATCTGGGATGGTGATACCTCCAGATGTTTTTTTTTTTTTTTTTTTTTTTTTTTTATTGTACAGGATTGATTTAGCTATTCTGGGCTTTTTGTTGCTCCATATGAAATTGAGAATAGCTCTTTCCAAGTCTATAAAAAACTGTGTTGGTATTTTGATCGGAATTGCATTGAATCTATATATTGCTTTTGGTAGGATTGCCATTTTTATTATGTTGATCCTACCTATCCATGAGCATGGGAGATCTTTCCATCTTCTAAAGGCCTCTTCCATTTCTTTCTTCAAGGGCTTGAAGTTCTTGTTGTACAGGTCCTTTACTTGCTTGGTTAGAGTTAACCCCCAGGTATTTTATGTTGTTTGTGGCTATTGTGAAGTGGGTTGTTTCAGTTATTTCTTTCTCAGCCCATTTGTTTGTTGTATAAAGAAGGGCTTCTGATTTTTTTGAATTAATTTTGTATCAAGCCACCTTGCTGAAGTTGTTTATCAGCTGTAAGAGTTCTTTGGTGGAATTTTTGTGGTCGCTTATTTATACTAACATATCTGTGAATAGTGATAGTTTGACTTCTTCGTTTCCAATTTTTATCCCTTTGATCTCCTTTAGTTGTCTTATTGCTCTAGCAAGGACTTCAAGTACTATATTGAAGAGATATGGTGAAAGTGGACATCCTTGTCTTGTCCCTGAGTTTAGAGGAAATGCTTCAAGCTTCTCTCCATTTAATTTGATGTTGGCTACTGGCCTGCTGTATATTGCCTTTATTATTTCTAGGTACGGTCCTTGTATGCCCATTCTCTCCAGAACTTTTAGCATGAAGGGGTGTTGGATTTTGTCAAATGCTTTTTCTGCATCTAGCGAGATTATCATGTGTTTTTTTTCTTTCATCTTGTTTATACGGTGAATGACGTTGATAGCCTTTTGTATGTTGAAACATCCTTGCAGTCCTGGGATGAAGCCTACTTGATCATGGTGTATGATACTTTTGATGTGTTCTTGAATTTGGTTTGCTAGTATTTTATTAAGTAGTTTTGCATCTATGTTCATGAGGGAGATTGGTCTGAAGTTCTCTTTCTTTGTTGGGTCTTTGTGTGGTTTAGGAATCAGGTTGACTGTGGCCTCATAGAATGAGTTTGGCAATGTGCTTTCAGATTCTATTTTGTGAGAGAGTTAGAAAAGTATTGGTATTAGCTCCTCTTTGAAGGTCCTGTAGAATTCCTTGCTAAAGCCATCTGGCCCTGGGCTTTTTTTCATTGGGAGAGTTTTAATGACTGTTTCTATTTCCTTAGGAGTTATAGGTCTGTTCAATCTGTTTATCTGATCTTGATTTAGCTTCAGTAGGTGGAATCTATCAAGAAAAATGTCCATTTCACTTAAGTTTTCAAATTTGGTAGAGTATAGATTTTTAAAGTAGGATTCAAATATTCTCTGGATTTCCTCAATGTCTGTTGTTATTTCTCCCTTTTCATTTCTGATTTTGTTGATTTGGGTTTTCTCCCTCTGTCTTTTAGTTAATTTGGCTAAGGTTCTGTCTATTTTGTTGATTTTCTCGAAGAACCAACTCTTGGTTTCAATGATTCTTTGTATAGTTCTTTTTGTTTCTAAGTTGTTGATTTCAGCCCTAAGTTTGATAATCTCCTGCCTTCTGCTCCTCTTGGGAGTGTTTGCTTCTTTTTTTTTTCCAATTCATCCAGTTTGGCTGTTAATTCGCTAATATGAGCTGTCACAATTTTCTTTTTGAAGGCACTTAGTGCTATGAACTTTCCTCGTAGCACAGCTTTCATTGTGTCCCATAGGTTTGGGTATGTTGTGTCTTCATTTTCGTTGGATTTCAAGAAGTCTTTGTTTTCCTTCTTTATTTCTTCCCTGACCTAGTGGTCCTCTAGTAAAGAGTTGTTCAATTTCCATGTGAGTGTAGACTTTCTGTTGATTCTTTTGCTATTGAAGTCCAGCTTTATTCCATGGTGGTCTGATAAGATACAAGGGTTTATTTCAATTTTCTTGTATCTGTTGAGGTTATCTTTGTGTCCAACTATATGGTCGATTTTGGAGAAGGTTCCATGAGGTGCTGAGAAGAAGGTGTATTCTTTTGTGTTTGGTTGAAACGTTCTGTAGATATCTGTTAGGTCCATTTGGTTCATGATCTCTGTTAGACTCATTATTTCTCTGTTTGGCTTCTGTCTTGATGATCTGTCCATAGTTGTGAGTGGGGTGTTGAAGTCTTCCACTATTAGTGTTTGGATCAATGTGTGATTTAAATTTTAGAAGCGTTTCTTTTATAAATGTAGGTGCCTTTGTATTTGGGGCATAGATGTTCAATATTGAGATGTCCTCTTGGTGGATATTTCCTTTAATGAGTATGTAATGCCCTTCTCTGTCTTTTTTTAGTAACTTCAATTGGAAGTCTATTTTGTTTGATATTAGGGTGGCTACTCCAGCTTGTTTCCTGGGTCCATCCATTTGCTTGGAAAACCTTTCCCAGCCCTTTACTCTGAGATAGTGTTTGTCTTCAATAGTGAGATGTGTTTCTTGTATACAGCAAAAAGATGGGTCTTGTTTACAGATCCAGTCTGTAAGTCTGTGTCTTTTTATTGGCGAGTTGAGTCCATTGATGTTGATGGATATTAGTGACCAGGGGTTTTTATTTCCCATTATTTTGGTATAGCTGGCTGTCTTGCGTTTCTTTTTGTTTAGTTGCTGTGGAGGTTTCTATTTCCTCTGTTTTCTTGGGTGTAGTTATCTTCTCTGTTTTGGAATTTTCCTTCTAGGAACTTCTGTAGTGCTGGGTTTGTGAGGAGATATTGTTTGAATTTGATTTTGTCATGGAATATCTTGTTTTCTCCATCTATGTTGATAGAGAGTTTTGCTGGGTATAGTAGTCTGGCTGGGCACCTATATTCTCTCAGGGCTTGTAGGACATCTGTCCAGGCCCTTCTAGCTTTTAATGTTTCTGAGGAGTAGTCAGGTGTGATTCTGATGGGTCTGCCATTGTATGTGACTTGGCCTTTTTCTCTTACAGCTTTTAATATCCTTTCTTTGTTCTCTTCATTTGGAGTTTCTATTTTTATGTGGCGAGAGGAGTTTCTCTTCTGATCTAATCTGTTCAGTGTTCTGTAAGCCTCTTGGATTTTTACTGGCATCTCTTTCTTTAGGTTTGGGAAGTTTTCCTCTATGATTTTGTGGAAGATATTTCCTGGACCATGGAGTCGGGAGTCTTCTCTTTCCTCTATGCCTATAATTCTTAGGTTCTGTCTTTTCCTTGAGTCCTTGATATCTTGAATGTTGTGGGTGAGAGATTTTTTTAGCTTTCTCATTTTCTTTGGATGTTATACTGATTTCTTCCATCGAATCTTCCATGCCTGAGATCCTGTCTTCCATCTCTTGCATCCTATTTTTCATACTCACGTCCGTAGTTCCTGTTCTCTTCTCTTGATTCTCCATTTCCTCTTTTTACTCTGACTGTGTTTTCTTTATTGTTTCCATTTCTATTTTCATGTCTTGAATGGTATTGTTCATTTTGTACATTTCCTTCCCAGTTTGCTTGTTTTTGCCTGGAAATCTTTCATTGTTTTGTCCTTTTCCTGTTCAAGCTGAGTCTCCTTGGCTTGGAGCTCTTTAATGGTGTTATTCATTGTTTTGACTTGTAGAATTGTGGCTTCTTTGAATTCCTTCATAGTTTTAAATTCTTCTTGAAGGGACTCTATCACTTTCCATAATGTAGAATTGTCATCGTTTTCATGTGTTTCAGTTGTGGTGAGGTGGTTCGGGCTGGATGGAATAGTGTTGCTTTCTTTTGTTGGAGACATTTCGCTCTGTTTTTTGGTTTTTTGTTTTGTTTTGTTTTGTTTTGTTTTGTTTTGTTTTTGTCTGGGGCCTCTTGCCATGTAGAATTTTTTTTTTGCTGTCTTCTGGACTTGGGTCCAGAGGGGTCACTTTGGTATAGGATTCGAGTTGCCTTACTCCACTCCTATCAGGTGAGTCATTCAGCCCTGCCTCCCAGGTGGAGACCTAATTAATCCAGGTGGTGGAGCTGTGTACAAGTAAGCTCTGGTTCCCTGCTGGAAGGGCCAGTATTGGTACAAAAGTCTGATATACGACAGTTTCAGATATCTGGCAGTTTGCCTAGGGTTGGTTCCTGTAGCAGGTAAATCTGCCGTTCAGCTCCAATAGCCTTGCTGCTCCCGCAGCTTGTAAACTGGCCAGTTTTGTCACAGACTGTGATTTACAGTCTGAAGGCACTTTGCAGCTGAGCTGAGCTCACTTCCAAGGGTCACAACCTTTTGCCAGATAGTTCGATTGTCTGTGCGAGACCTGGGGGTGCCCAGCAGTGTGGGGATTATCTCTGCGTGGGATCTGAATCTTCCCACTGGGTATTAGGTTGGAACTTACCAGGAGTCTCTCCTGGTGGTGGGATGGGTGATCCCGATTCCCGGGTCCAGAGACTTCCTTGCGTGTCTGAGAGTGGGAAGTAGCATCCTGCCCAGGGATCCTCCATGGTCCCTGGGTATCTGGGTGAGATTTAGAAGGGGTTGTGCCCTTTGTACAGTGTCCTGCAACACTTGCTGCCTTGTGACTGTTAACCCCGAAATCAAAATACGTCCGCGCAGGCCGCCGCCATCTTGGATCCCCCAGATCATGTTTCTTGACCAGATAGGATACAGGTTGTTATTTTAATTTTCCTTTATTTATTGAGAGTTACCTTTTGTCCTAACATATAAAGAGATTTGGAGAAAGTTGCAATGGATACTGAAAACAAAATGTGTATTCTTTTGTATTTGAGTAGAATGTTCTATAGATATATGTTAGGTCCATTGATGCAATTTAACTTGTATGTTTCTCCATTTAGTTTGTGTCTGGATGACTTGTCCATTGTGAGAATGATGTATTGAACTCACTTACTATCACCGCACAGGGGACAATTGTCATTTTAGAATTAATGGTGTTTCATTTCTTTAAAATCAGTGCACCTGTTCTTGGTATATGTTTAAAATTGTTACTAATAACTTATTGATATATTGTTCCTTTAATCAATATAAAATCGTCCTTATCTCCTCAAACTAGTTTTTGTTTGAAATTTATTTTGTCGCTTAATATAACAACTACACTTTCTAACCCTTTACCCTATGGTTATATCTATTACTGATAGTGAGGTATGTTTCTTGGAAGAAGCAAAAACAAATCCTTATTTTTTTTTTATCTAACCTGCTAATCTGTGTCACTTTGGTTAGAGAATTGAGTCCATAAATATAAAGAGTTAAAATTCTTAAATATGTACTAATCCCTCTTGTTTTGCTGTTGTATGGTGTTTTCCTAGACCTAGTTTGATTAACTGTTCTTGATCATTTTTCTTTACTACCTGTGTTTTCCCTTGGATGTGCTTATTCTTATTTTCAGACTGGAGTATGTCTTCTAATATCTTCACTAGAACTGGTTACTGGTTATAAATTCTCTTAATATGTTTCTATTGAAGACATTTTATTCTTCAAATATTTTTGTTTTGTTTTTTGAGACAGAGTTTTTCTGTGTAGTGATTGTCCTGGAACTCATTCTGTAGACTAGGAAGGATGGCATCTAACTCCCAAGTGCTGGGATTAAAGGCTTGTGCCCAAACTGGCTGGCTGTTGCTGCCATTTTAATAGACAGTTTTTTAAAGGTATAATATTTGTTTACCAATTTTTGTTTAAGAATCTGAAATACACTTTCCCAAAATCTTCTAACTATAAATGTTCTGTCAAATAGTCAATTGTTAGTCTGTTAGTCGGCCTTCATCACTGACTGGATCTTCCTCTTTTGCAGTCTTCAATATTCCTTTTTTACTTGACATTTGTAATCTTTTAACATGTGGGGAGTTTCTCTTCTGGTCCTGTCACATTGGAAGTCTTTAGTCCGTTTGTACCTTTTTATACTTCTCTTGGTTTAAGTTTGGAAATTCTTCTTCTATGATTTTACTGCAGATATTCTCTGTACCTTCATCTTGGTTTTCTCCTTCTTTAATATCCATAATGCAAAGAATAAAAAGCTTAGATCTTTTCCTGGTATCCCACCTTCTGTTCTTTTGGTAATTTATTTCCTTGTTTGTTTGTTTGGTTGACTGCGTGGTTGGTTGGTTGATTGGTTTCTTATTGACCTTTACTGAATGATCCAAATTTTCTACCTTGTCCTCCTGTTTTCTACACAATTCATTCCATTGATGAAGAATTTCAGTCAGGCTTTTATTTGGTTTTTTAGTTTTTCTCCTTCAGAATCAATTCAGATTGGCTTTTCTTCAACACTTATATATCTGTTGAATTATTTTTCATATCATAGACTGACTTCCTTATTTCATTTGCTTCTTGTTTTTGTTTTCCTCTTGGAATGTATTCATGTCATTACTGTGTATTTTAAACACACTTATAATCACTATTTCGAAATATTTTTTGTTTATTACTTCAGGTTACATCTCCATCACAGTGCCCTCTTTCCACCCCTCCCAGTCCTGCCCTCCCACTCTCTACCCCCTATCCCTTCCATCACACTCTTCCAGAGTGGAATGTCCCTACATATCAGTGCCCCACCCCAGTTCAGCAGTCATATGAGGGCCAAGAGCCTCCTCATACACTGGGGCCTACAAGGCAGCACCACTAGGGCAAAGTGTCTCATTGACAGGTAACAAAGTCTATGTTCTTGTTCCCATTGGTGCATATTTTGAAATATTTTTATGGAAATTCTTCTGGGTCGCTATCCTTAGGTTTCCTTATAGTGGAACTAGTACTCTGTGAGGTAGAAGTGGTCCTTCACTTCACTTGTTGCTTTGTTTCTGTACTGTGGAATAGTATGGTAACTGAGTCTGTTTCTTTTCCTTCCTTCCTTCCTTCCTACTATCTTTTCTCTCTCTCTCTCTCTCTCTCTCCCTCTCTTGAAGATGTCTTCCTGTTTAAGTGAATGCATTTATCATGTTTAGGAGAGGATTAAATCATCATCATAGGGCTGTAATGGGCATTTTCCTCTGTGTGGTTAGTATGGTAAATAAGCTCTGGAGCAACAGTGACAGACCTAACCAGGAGCAGTTTGTCTTCAACATGCTCCTAGAGCAAAGTTCCTGGTCACTGCAGATAGGCTTGTGCAGAATCTTGGTCTATACGGGAGGGTAGTTCTCAGGTGGTGTAGGTAAGCTTCAGTAGAGGAAGCAATGTGCAGAAATCCATGTGGTTTGGGGTTCTGGTGAAGGAAATACCTGGTGCAGGTAGGCAGGCTTACTCCCTGGATGCTGAGTTTCTGAGTTGGTGCAATAAGTGCCAGGATATTCTATGTCGATCTGATCCCTACTTGCTGTAGGAGTCCATGTGGACTGAAACTGAGATTTCTGGATGTTGCAGTGAGATGAAAGTGTAGAAAGGTGGAAGAAGGAAGAGCCATGGGATGTACTCCTGAAGCAAAGTAATTTGGAATTATAAATAATCCTGGAGCAAGAGATTATGACCAGTCTCTGAAGTAATCACAAAGATATTTAATATACCACAAGTACTTAAGATTATTTTTCTCTTTGTTTTTTTCTATTAGGAAGACTTATAATGCTTGATTTGTTGTTCTCTGAGGTCTCATAACTCAGCTTTGTGTTTTATGTCTCATTTTGTTTACTGTATTCTAGCTATAAGTACTTAGTTATTATATCCTATGAGCTCATGATCTCCTGGGGAGAGCTGCTCTCCTTTCTGATAATATATAATTGGAAATTTCTAAAGGTCAAACCTTATGTTGGGCATTTTCTGATAACATATAAAAGATCATATGTGATATAATCCAGAGTAGAAGCTCCAGGCATTTCAGAGCATATTAAGACTTTTCTGCCTTCTGGTTCCAAAAGTAAAGAAGAAAAGAAATAGTCATTCAACTCAAGTCAAAAGCCAAAGAAACTGAAAAACATCAACTCTTCTTAGATCCACAAGGGAAGACAGGTGACAGGCAAACATATATCTGTACAATTGGAGTGAACAAACTATAGATGGAAACAGGAAATCGTGCTTTCCATGTCAGAAACTCATGAGTGAAAACCTCAGGGAAACCAGTCCCAGAGTGTGAAAACTTGCACAGTCTTGTGAGTTGCTGGAAACTTAGGATAAACAACCCTGAGAGGAAACGTTTCTAGAGGACCGCATCCCCTCTGAATGGGCACTTCCCTAACAATATCATTTTCTTAACTCTCTGGATATATTCCTTTAATTAAACTCAAGTTGATTGTACAGTTTCCATGAAAGATGTCACAGAAAATGAACAAACAGTAAATACAGACTATGTATACTCCTTTAATAGAGTGGTCCTTCAAGGGATGAAGGCAAAACGCAATGGTAATAGCAATGAGTTCAAGCGTTCACTGAAATGAAATTACTTTGAGTACATTAATTGTTGCTTCTTAAGTAGACACTCAGTGAAGTCAGGTTACTCCAACTTTTTTCTTATTTGACGTGTGTGTGTGTGTTCTTGACACACACACACACACACATATATATATATATATATATATATATATATATATATATATATATATAAAGAAAAAATGATCCCTACCAGAGGTAGTACTTTATTTAAAATATAACCCAATGAAATTTTATACAAGGAAAATAAACCTTCTTCCTTAGGTCTAGGATTTCTTATCCAACTTCAAACACAAAGAGATGATTTCTAATCTTCATATACCAATGAATACATTATGATGTAGGTTGATAGTAATCATAGGCATTCTGTCCCTTTATTAAAAACTTAGACCATGTGATGTGCCTAAAAACAAAGGCAACATATATTTATTGTAAGGCTCAACAAATACCTCTACCACACAAATGACAAAAATTAATAAAACTGTATATCTCCTTCAACATGGATCGTGATAGAGAGGGGAAATTTCAAGGGAAGTTTGGAAAAGGGACCTCTAATACTAAGAATGTTTGCAAAATCCTTATAGAAATTCAATATTATATATATGTATATATATAAAATATATATGTATATATATAATATATATATATATGTTTTCACATAGGCTATTATGGTTATTCTAGAAACTATAAGTTTCAAAATAAAAAGCCCAGTGCCAAGTGTTGTGGAAACAGGTCTTCAGACACCCAAAACAGTACAGTTTACTGCCATTGAGTTGTTGGAAAGACGTGTTGCATAGACAACTAAAACAGTACAGCTTATTGTTACTGATCTTGATTGCTCACCAGAACTTAATGGTAAGAGTGCATTTCTGAAGACACCACACACATCGGTCACAGGGCAAAGAGAAATCTCTTCTAGCTAGCGTTTATAGTACTGGAAGGTGTTATGCAGGTTGCGGGGGTAAAAGTCATCAAAGATCTTAGCCAGATGTAAATCCTGTGAACTGCAATATGAACAGTGGCAAGATATGCTCATGAGTGCAAGAGTAGCACAGATTTTATGGGGTTACCAGCCATTTTCTGATTGAATTTGCAGTACTGGCTCCACAGGAGGAAGCACATGCCTAAAACTATAAGTCTGGCCAAAACCCCAAGCATGATTAGGGAGCTCATGGGCCCCAAGGGCGGATGTATTCCTATTGGGCTGCTAAATGGACTAATATCAAACTGCTTCTAAACTCTTATAATTCTTACTGCATATTAGTGAGGCTCTCAGACTTCATCAGAGAGATATCCTTGTTCACTGGATGGTAAACTGTAGAAACTCATAACTTGTCAACTTGTACAGAATAAGTGGACTGCTCAGCCACAAACCGGGCATCTATATCACACACATCCCCAGGGCTCAGGAACCATCTTGGAAGAGGGGGAAGAAAGATCACAAGAGTCAAATTTTGGAGATGACTTGTGGGAAATTGTACCTTCTGGATATGAAAAAGCCAGAGAAATTGCAAACGCTCTTAAATCAAAAAGAGAAAGCAAAATCAACAACAAAAACAAAAGCCTGAAACATCTAGCCCGGATATTGTCTAATTGCTTGCTCCTAGTGGCTTCCAGATCTCTTACAAAGTATATGATTTTGCTATGTTGCTATTAATTGTGGTTTCTGTTAATTAGAATTACAACTAGTCAGCGTATCTTTTATAATAATTTTCTAGGAGAAAGAAACTAATACTTATGAAACATGTTTGAGTTGCAAGGTAGTTTGCCAGATCTATGCATAAATCACTCCAGGTAACAACCTGTGAAAACCATGCAGCGTTTATACTGCTTCCACCTTTTTGATTAGAGAACTGAGACTTCAGAAATGAAAATAACCTTGCTCAAGGCCAAACCTTAACCCAAGGTCTGCTACTTCATATACTCCATATTCTTATGCAATCTTTATATGTAAGACTTAAAACAACTGATGCGTAAGGATTTGTATATCTACAGTGATTTTTAACTTCCCTCGTTGTCCTGAGACAAAGAGGTTTTTGTTTGTGGCATTCACAGCTGATAAAATTATGCTCCTGAATCCACTATCGTAAGGCAGACTCCTTGAGTAGGCACAATTCTAAATATTTGCCAGCTGTTGACAGTATTGAAATTTAGCCCTGGGAGAACGGGGCGCGAGCTGGGCACTTGGCGATGGTTCTGAAAACAGAGGTTAAAACTTCCCAAAGATAGACTGTCTCTTCTGCTACTCTAAGACAGGCCCCGGGGATATTATTAGTCTCTTTAACATCTGTGAGGGAATTAGAGTTGAAACACAGGCCAGTGGCCTCATACTGGGGAAATGAGATATAACATGCAACCAAAGAAATCTAATCAACAGGAAAAATGCTGTCATGCCTTTCTTTTAAATCCACTCTGTGCCTGTAACAGAAAGCATGCTTTGTTACTGGCACTGACAAAGAACAGTGCAGATCTGAAGACAGTCAGACTACAGCAAAAGCATTACCCAAAGCACCCACAGTGTTACAGAGCTTTGAACTACAGAGAATGATGGCTCTCTGTGGCGATTTGTTTTTGAACAAGAGAAGTACTTAAAGAGATGGTAAATAGGCTTTGTTTTGAATGTTTCTGCCTTCTGCCTAGATCAAATCACATAATCACTCTTTGTAGAATGTTTTCATCTGCTTCTAATAAGCTACTGAATATTCTAATTTTGGAGCAGAGGTTATTCTTGTTTATTGCTGTCTTAAACAATGAAAGATGCAAACTTGACCATGAAAGACCTCTATAATTAACTCACTAAGAATCATAAAATTTTACCTCTCATGAAAACCGAAGAGATCACAGAGTTCAGCTTCTGTGCTTCAGAGATGGATAAGCTAGGAGCCAGAGAGGTGAGAATGAGTTTACTCAAGGTCACAGGGTTCATCTATGACCGCACTGGGACTAACGCTAGGACATTCTAAACTTCGTCCTTGTAATTCTACCAACCTGTGAACAAATTCCAAGGGAGGGCATTAAAAGTCCCCAAGATACAAACAAGGTAACCCGAGGTTCACATTCTGTATTTGTCCATGTTTTGCAAATTCTCAAAGTTTCCCAAATTTTAAAAGAATTTTCTGAGAGCCATCCATGTGGTGGCACATGAATAGACACTTTATCATACACATCATACACAAACATGGACATACAGATGCATGTTCATAATACATACATAGTCACACAAATGACACATACACACATGCATACATAATGAAAACATATAGACAGAACGCATGAAGAGTTTCTGTCTCTCACATATATACACTGGTATTTATGCTGAGTTTCATCTTGTGTATATCATAAAGAAAAAATATTTCAATAAATAAACTTACCTCTGGATTTTGTTCTAATAAAAATATGGGTTCTCTTTAGAGATTACAAACTATATAGTTTTCTATACATTATAAATAACATATACATATTTTAATACTTCCATTAAAGGAGAATACTAAATCATAATTGTATTGCTACTATGTTTTAATATCTATGCCAAATAAATGTCCTTATTATCCTGCTGTTTCTTAAGTTGCCCTTGCTCATTTTCATTGCTGGCAAAAATCACTTAAAGTATATCTTTGCAAAAAAAGGTGCCTTGTTTTCTTAGGTTTACCATTGAAAAGAAACTGATTAAGTGCATTTTTAAAACTTCTTTCTCATTCTTCTGGCCTAACAATCCTTTTCTCAATCTGTAAAGAGGAACTCTTATCTATAATTTACTGATGTATCTTATGTATTGACCAAAAATCCCTGATATATATTAAAATCACCCCTATCTTCATATGAGCAAACTAACACTTAAGAAATACCAGTCACCAGTCCAAGTTCTCAAGTTAGTTAGTGAGTGGTAGAGCTGTATTTGAACTCAACATGAGCACACAGCCACTGACTAAAAATGTACTTGAACTATGAAAATTTAAAAAAAAATCATGATAAGAAATGGAAAATCACAACTAGTACAAAATAATTATTACTATTGTGTTGTTACAGCTAATAAAATTGTGTGAGTGATGACTGATACATTAGGGTTTCTTGCTGGCCATAATGCTGATGGGAGTAAAAATGATGCCTTTACTCTGAGTGTGTAAAATAGAGAGGACTACAAATGTTACTCAATGGGTATATATGTGTCACTTAAATTGAATGATGGAAGATTTCTCTTCATTGATCTACCATCCATGCTCATGATGGATGAACCACATCTACCGCATTCTGAACCACATTCCAGCTCCAATGCAGAGGGGCTGACCTTATATGCTTCAATGCATATATTTGCTCTCTTTTCTTATCTTTGTTAAGTAAGCCTAAGGAAAAGGAGGTTGGAAGATTTACCAATATTTTTAAAATATCATTATTTCTGTGTCTCTGTAGATAATCTATATCTTTTTGTTTCAGGCTAGCTGTCCAACAAATGTCTCAAAATTCTAGCAACTGCTTCTTCCTTACTCACATTAACATTGGTAAAAAGAGTTTTTACCAATTATTAGTCTGAAAAACACTCTGGAACTGCACACGATTATTTCCTAAACTCTGTCCACTTCTTTGAAGACATTCTGTTTATAAACCTTTCCTCATCTCTGATATCTTCCAGGTCAGATAACTCATGGTGTCAGATCCAGGTCAAATCTCCAAAATAACTCCTCTGACTCTGGTGTGTGTAAGCTTTCCATTAGATGACATTTTTCCATAACAGAGGGCTGTCCAAGTCATTTGTAAACTTATCAAAAATGTCTTCTCCAGAACAGGAAATGGGCCACAACCAGCATCCTAAACATCATATAGTTAAGGATTTGCTTCTCAGGCCATTGAGTTAGGCAGAGTCTTGCATTTAATTTTGGGGTGCTGAATATCCTTAGATGTCTAAAAATATTGATGGCATTTCCCTTGAGACTATTATTGTCATAGTTTGATTTCTGCTGCTATGCTAAACACCACGACTCAAAGAGTAACATGCAAAGGAAAAATTGTATGTCATCGTGTAGCTTAAAAGCCATTATCAAACAAAGCTGAAGGAGGAATTGAAAGA
>CAJQZJ010034151.1:442417-473237 GCA_907164525.1 Lophiomys imhausi | reverse complement strand
TCTCTGAGGTGGTTGAAGAATAGATACCTAGAGTCTCATAGTTAGATACTTTCTTAAAGTAGAAAAAGAACAGATCATAATAAGAAACCATATTTCCAAATCTCAAATTTTTCTTTTTTAACAATGTGTAATACTATATAATTAAAAATTACTTCACTACTTTTAACATTTTCACCAATAGATATCCCCTGTTTCATTCTGCCAACCTGGACAAAAGGACTAAAGATATTAATGCCTTTGAAATAGAAAATGTCATTTTAGTACAAAGACACATGCTCAAGGCTTCCTCATAACAAACAAACAAAAAACAAAAGAAACAAACAAACAGAGATGAACAAGGTTGGTAGACCACACATTTCATGTTTAGTTTAGACCTATGTACAGTCTTACTTGATCTGAATTTCCCAACAGTATAGATAGAGTCAACTTCAGCTACCTAGAATAAGCAATCTAAAATGAAGGTTGGTAGTGAACAGACTGCCCAAGTTGGAGATTCAGACAAAAATATTACGCAGACACCCTGTGCTCTGAATAGAGGTACAATCAAAGAATGCCAAACCTGCTGAACTTCACCATAAGTCAGAATCTGTCAGTTTTAAGATTAATCAGAGATCAATCTCTGATTACGTAAGTATCTATGACATAACACTCTCACATAAAATCTTAGGCATTGTGACACTTTATAGAGGCTCATTTTACTGCAAATATCAATATATGAATATTTTATAAAACAGTTCATTAAATTGGATAGATACTTGGCCAAATATAATGCATGTCAGTTAGGACTGAAGGAACCTTTGAGGTATTTCCCACCAGGTAGTATTGGGGCAGCTGCTCCTGTTCCGACTGACCCCCATTTTAGTACAATTGTTTCACAATACTGTGCTTACGTCTGTTTGCTTTCCTCTCCAGCCCCTGCTGCACTATTACCAATCTAACCCACTCTTCCTTCTCAATATATTTCTAGTACTGGTTAAAGAAACAGAGTTAGAAAGTTGCTGAAATGTCAGGAGGGTGTATACACGATTTTCTGCCCATACAAACTTGGATGGCAGAGGGTAGTCTCAGTGGTATGTGAAAGGATCTTTTCCTCACAGTTGAAAGCAGACAGGACTCTGATGAAAAACTTGAGAAAAAAAAATCAAAACATTTAAGCCTCCGGGTCTTGATGGTGAGGCACCTTACACTTTCTGTTGTTGGAAAACCTCTTTTTAACAACTTTAGGACCATAATTACTATAATCTTTGTAGATGATGATAGTGATTGTAAATGATAGCATTGATGATGACATACATCAAAATCAAGCATCCAAATTTACAGCCTAGATTGCCATCTGGAAATTATGTGAAGAATGATGGATTTAATAACCCACAGTTTTACAGTTTTCATAATTTTTATTTTATGTTGTGTGTGTGGGTGTTGTTCCTGAATTATTTGTGCTTCACTTCCAAGTCTGGTGCCCAGAAAGGCCAGGAGAGGGTGTAGGAGACCCTGAAACTGATGCTAAGGAAAGTTGTGAGCACTTGTAAACATTGGGGTGCTTGGAATGAACCAGTGTCCTCTGGAAGATCAGTAACTACTCTTAATGGCTGAACAATTTCTCTAGCCTCTCTTCACAGATACATGTTTTTGAATATTTCATCTCCAGGTTCTGGCATGGTGTTGGGAGGTTTGGAATCTTGGATACTTGTCTACCAGAAGTGGGTTAACAGGGAGGTAAACCTTTTTGTTTATAACTCACTTTACTTTCCATTCAATGTGTGCTTCCTGTTCCACCAAGATGTAAAGAGAGCATAAGTCTCAAGACCATACTTCTATTGCCAGAGACCAACTTTCTGCCAGACCTTCTTTGCCATGGTGTGGGTTATACCTTGACAATATCAGCCAAAATAATTCCTTCACTCCTATATTGGTTTGGCTGGATATTTTATCAAAGCAATAAAAAAGTGATAGATAATGAAATTGCAATTTAATTGTCAATTGTATTTATTAATAAGTGTAAACTATAAGATTAAGTCAACAGAGCAACTAGCAGGCTGGCGGGAGTCCACCAGGCTTGATCTACCTTAACTGGTGACCTGCTTCTCCACCTTGTCCTGGGGAAAAAGCCTTGGACCAAAGGTGGCCTTGACCACCTGCAACCTAAGCTCTGTTAACTAATATCTTCATTAATAACTATATACAATTATATTAGACCAGCAGAATTGCCAGCAGCCTAGAGAGACAGTTGTCTGTGCTCAGAGGGAGGCTGATGGCCCTGGATGACTGGTGGCCTACAAGCTGCTGCAGTCCTTTCCCCAATAATTGAATTCACCAAGAAATTCTAGTGTTTCAACACTTAGCCCTTAGCTGGTCAGACTCTCAATTAGCTAATCTATATTGACCCGAACCTCCTAACCCCAAACTGCCATGTGGCCTGTTATTACCTTCCAGAGTTCTCAAACACATCTACCTGCTTCCATGTCTTCTGGAAGAAAGAGAGTCCTCTGTGTAAAAGGCAGGGTTCCTGTTTCCATCTCAGAAAATCCCACCTTTCTATATTCTTTCTACCCAGCTAATTGGCTATCAGTGACTTTTATTAACCAATCAAGAGAATGCCTGAGAATGGGCAGTAACCAACTCTCAGCATTGAAATCAGTCTATCAGAAGCAATGTTATTAGACCTTCCCCAACAGAATAATCTCACCATTTTAAGTTTTTGAAGCTTTAATGGAGTAGAATTAAAGTGAGTCAAATCCTGTTGCTTTGATGCATCATAGAATTTAAATGAATTTAAAGGAGTAGTGATTAGAGGAGACCTGTTATTGTAGTCTCCTACATAAAATAAGATTGGAAAGTGGTATTTTACAATATATTATTCATAAATGTTCCCTACAATAGTTTCTACTTCTGAAGTTGTAGAATGTTATTTCCTAAATCATTTCAAGAGATAAGAGGATATACTTTGGTAATTAAAATTAATATACTTCCAGGGTAAGGTAACAAAAATGGCTTAAGAAAAGTTGCAACGTGAATGACAATAACTTTAAGGTTTTCTTGAATCCTTTTGAGTACTGTTTTTAGCATTTTTTCTAGTTTTATTAAGGACCATTAATAAAACTTGTATGCATTAAAGTAAAAATGATGACTCTTTGGGACACAGATACACTGTGAAAGGACTCAGTCGGCATAATTAAGCTATGCAGAAACTGGTGAATTCGTCTTCCCATTTGTAGTGTCTCATATGCCTTCTCCAGCATTTTCAAGTACATTAGTTATTACTATTCATTATTGTCAGAACATGACACATTACAACTTCTGTCTTTCTGAAGTTTTGTGATATATTGACAATGACAGTGACTACATTTTATATATATATATATATATATATATATATGCACACACTATATTTGGTTTTAGTTGTTTATCACTTAGATTTATTCCATGTTTTGAGTATTGTAAATGAAACTACAATTAACATAAGTCCATAACTATTACTTCAATGTATTGATTTTATTTCTTCTAAGCACTTGTTCCAATTATACCATAGTTGTGTTCTTAATTCTTTTTTTTAAGTTTTTACTTTTGATATTTTTATTTTTTTAATGTTTATTTATTACTTCGAGTTTCATCTCCATTATGTACCCTCTTTCCACTCCTCCCGGTTCTACCCTCCCACCCTCTGCTCCCTCTCCCACCCATCCCAGTCCTCCGATGGGGAGTGTCCCTTCATATCAGCCCCTCTCAGTTCAACAGTAATATGAGACCTAAGAGCTTCCTCCTGCACTGGGGGCCTACAAGGTAGCACCCCTAGGGCAAATTGTCCCATTGATAGGTAACAAAATCTGTGTTCCTGACCCTTTTGGTGTGTTGGCTGTAGGATAGTTATCCTGTACTATATGGATAAAATGCAATTATAAGTGAGTAGGTGCCATGTGCATCTTTCTGAGTCTGGGTTTGCTCACTCAGGATGAGATTTTCTAGTTCCATCCATTTGGTTGAAAATTGCATGATTTCCTTGTTTCTGATAGCTAAGTAGTATTCCATTGTGTAAATGTACCACATTTTTTTGTATCCAGTTATCAGTTGAAGGACATCTGGTTTGTTTCCAGTTTCTAGCTATTACAAATAAGACTGCTATGAACATAGATGAGGAAAATTCCTTGTGGTTTGGTGAAGAATCATTTGGGTGGACACCCAGAAGTGGTATGGCTGTATCTTGAGGTAGGAGTATTCTAAGTTTTCTAAGATATCACCAGACTGATTTCCATAGTAGTTGTACAAGTTTGAACTCCCACCAGCCATAGAGGAGTGTTCCCCTTTCTCCACAATCTCACCAGCATGTGCTATCATTTGAGTTTTTGATCTTAGCCATTCTGACAGGTGTGAGATGGAATCTCAGAGTCATTTTGAGTTGCATTTCTCTGATGATTAAGGATGTTGAGCATTTCTTCAAGTGTCTCACTGCCATTAGAGATTTATCCTTTGTGAATTCTCAGTTCAGCTGTTTTCCATTTTTTATTAGATTATTTGATTTTTTGGTGTTTAATTTCTTGAGGTCTTTATAAATTATGGATATTAGCCCTATGTCTGAAGTTGGGTTGGTAAAAATCTTTTCCCAATCTGTAGGTTGCCATTTTGTTCTAATGACAGTGTCCTTTGCCTTACAGAAGCTTCTCAGTTTCTTGAGGTCCCATTTATTGATTGTTGGTCTTAGAGCCTGAGCTGTTGGTGTTCTGTTCAGGAAGTTGTCACCTGTGCCAATGTGTTCGAGGCTTTTCCCCACTTTCTCTTCTATTAGATTTAATGTGTTGGACTTTATGTTAAGGTCTTTGATCTACTTGGACTTAAGTTTTGTGCAAGATAAGAAGTATGTGTCTAATTTCATTCTTTTACATGTCGACATTCAGTTATAATAGCACCGTTTGTTAAAGATGCTGTACTTTTTCTATTGTACAGTTTTGGCATCTTTGTCAAAAAATAAGTGACCATAGGTATGTGGGTTCATTTCTGGGTCTTCAATTTGATTCCATTGATCCACTGCTCTGCTTCTATCCCAGTACCATGCTGTTTTTATTACTATTGTTCTGTAGTATAGCTTGAAATCTGGGATGGTGATTCCTCCAGATTTTTATATGCATATATACAGGATTGATTTAGCTGTTCTAGCTTTTTGTTATCCCTTATGATTGAGAATTGTTTTTCCAGGCAATTGTGAAGGATGTTGTTTCCCTAATTTCCTTCTCAGTCAATTTATCTTTTGTGTAAAGAAGGGCTTCTGATTTTTTTAAATTAATTTTGTATCCAGCTACCTTGCTGAAAGTATTTATCAATTGTAGGAGCTCTCTGGTGGAATTTTTGGGGTCACTTATGTAGACTATGATATCATTTTCAAATAGGGATAATTTGACCTCTTCATTTCCAATTTATATCCCCTTGATCTCCTTTAGTTACCTTATTGCTCTAGCAAGAACTTCAAGTATTATGTTGAAGAGATATGGGGAGAGTGGGCATCCTTGCCTTGTCAAAGTAACTGTCAATCCTTATCCATTAAATTAAGGGTCAAAATCTTGTGGTTTTGATTCTGATGTCTATATATTTCCCAGTAATTTTTTTCTTGTTTTTAAATGAGACCTAAAATTTTAACATACATAAGTATGTAGAAAATCAGCAAATACAATATTATAAAATCAATTTGCTAACAGCCAGAAAACAGTAGGCTATGAAATAACCTGAAAGAAAAATTTCTATTTGAGGAGCAAATTCTCAGACCTGCAGTGACATCAGCTCCACAGTTTACACATTCCTGGGCAACCAATATAAACTATTTTTGTCAATGGAGGAAATGCCCTAAATGTTTATCAAATATGTCATCATGATAAACTGTACCTTTAAATAACATAATATTCTAACATCTGCAAACTAAATTTGAGTTCTTGTGACAAGTATTTTAGGTGATAAGAAGCCTATTAATAACATCAACAGCCATGACTTCATCTAGCATATTAGTTCTGTAGAAATTTCATACACAATATTCCTCAAATTGTTGTCACCTTGTATTCTCTTCTTTCTGTAAAATGGTGAAGAAATTGTTGTGTGGTTGACAATCATGTCAAAGGCAGGCACATTCTTTTTTGTTTGATTGTTTCTCCGTTATTGAAAAATAGACCTGTACTACAATACACCTACCTGCCGAAATTCAATAATAGAATATTACTTTTTCATTATATAGGATGGATTTGAACTGATCATCACACTGTTTTCTCTCATTGAGAGAATTTGAGAGCTAACTGCAGAAAGCTATTGTTAAGGTAGAGTCTGCAGAACGGCTAGAAACTGGATTTGTCCAGGGGTGGATTTAGCACAGAGATACTGGCAAACACTTCAGGACATTTTGCTAATTAGCTTAGGAATAAAAAGATCATGGGCCATAGAATCATCTGAAAAGTTGTTCCAACACTTTCCAACTATGTGAATTGTGTGAAAGCCAAATGAGATAATTGAGAGAAAAAGTCATGAAGTTGAAAGAATTTTACAAATGTTTGCAATTAATATTTTCACATTTCCTGGTGAAAATTATCTTTCCTTATAATTTCTCTTTTTACACCTTGGCTATATGATCTAAATTTTGCCAATGAATCTTCAGTTCTCTATATAGATGAGTCCTCTAATACTTGAATGACAACAAAATTTGTCTCAATTTTGTTTGATTAAATGATTGTAATTAGAGTCTATTTCATCTCCAAGTCTTAAAAAAATGCCCCTTTACTTTCATCATGAAACTTTGAGGAGGCAAGAGTAAAACAGAAAGTGTACTAACAGAAAGTTAGTGTACTTTCCCTAAGAAAATCCGTAGGATCTAAAATCCTACCCTGAAAGCTTAAAACAATGCAAGTTCCCTTAACCCCCATTTATTTTTTTTCACCATTAGATGACATTTTCTTGCTAATTTATACAATAAAGAATCAAGTAAGATATACTTCATAAATAACAATACACAGGTAAGATAATATTACTACTCAACATCAATTTACTATTTTCAGGTTTTTGTATACATTAACAGAATCCTAGACAAATAAAAACTTTTACCACATTATTTACATCTTAGAAATATGGGCTGTTACCAATAGATGTATGGACTTATGTGTGTCTCCCCATAGTATACCAGTGTGGTTTAATTATTTTTATGTGTCTTCAAAATATTTCTCATAGCTTGCATTTTAATTAGTCAGCAAGTCAGTCTGAAGGGCCAGGTTGTGTTGGGGGGAAGTGGTACCAAATGCTATGTTCTTGTGCTTATATTAAAAAATTGACCAAGAGAATATAGCAAATAACTTCACTACTCTGAGTTTATTAATAAACAGCAGTGTTTGGACTATAAGGAAACAATTCTATATTTCATATATATAATGAATTAATTAATTCATATATATGAATTAATATATATAATATATGTTATATTTCCTATATATAAGAGGTTATACAACTACAAAGATTCCAGAATATTGTGATCTCTCCTTCCCAGGTCTAGTTCTGCTTTCTCGTTAACATAGTTTGATATCATAAAAATAATGCTAATTAAGAACTATCTAATTGGACTTTACAGCTCCTCAATAAGAAGAATTTCATGCCTGAAACAGCAGATCTCACCCCCCTACCATGTGAAACTCTGAGTTTCGCTGTGTACTTAATACTTATATCCACCCACAAGTGTAGCTCTCAGTCATTATCAAAGACTCTTCCTTTTGCAACAAATGATGGCATTACAGAAAGACACAATTTGTCAAAGTGCATAGAAGAACTAATTGTGGAGTGTTCTCAATACCAACTGAGACACTTACAATACACCCTTTATACTACCTGCTCAGGGAACATCACAGAAGAGTTGGCAGCAAGACTGTAAGAGGGAGAGGGCCAGGGCATTTGTTGTGTGACTGTGTCTTCTATGTGTGGCACAAAAGATGCACCTATCACATATCAACAATATAGTTGCCTAACCAAGACTTGAAAAATGACAACACTAACTGACATGTCAATGTTGACTCTGGGGAAATCTCACAAGTCCCCACCAATTGAATGGCTAACAGAAATTAAGGATTACTGAGAAAGTGAATCAGTCTCCTATAGGGGCAAGCACCCTGATAGGTGATCCAATCCTAAAGAGTCAACTCTACACATGTACCCATAAAACACTTAATAAACTCAGCATGTTGTTTTTATATGTTTATATTTAAATGCACATACATGTGTAAATTTATATGTGGATATATATGTAAGGATAATAACTAAAGAATAAGAGATCATGAATTTGTGAAGGAGTCAGGAACAGAGGAGGAGACAGAAAGTGAAGTAAATACAGTATTCAAATGTGAAATCCAAGAAATGCAAAACAAAATTAAAATAAAATATTAAAGCACGTTTTAGAAAAATAATATTTACATTTCCCAAGCTATTAATAGAATAATTTCATTTATCCCCTGTATTTTGTAAACTTTTTGAAACACTGTAGAAATACCTTAATGTTATACCAAAGAGCACATATGAACCTGCCAATAATGAGGACTAACTAGGAAAATTTGTGTTAAAGTAAATATATATATGTATGTGTGTGTTTGTGTGTGTGTGTGTGTGTGTGTGTGTGTGTGTGTGTGTGTGTGTGCATGCCTCAAACTGTTGGTTTCAATGCTTGAGAAAATTCCTTCAACTTATCTTGATTTAGAAATAAACAAATTTCCTGAAAATTGTGTTCTCCCTGGAACTTGAAGGGCAATGATGATATTAATGGCATTTTATTGTATGTCAAACCAATATAAAAAGCTTCAGACATCTGACAAAGGCTACCATCCCTAAGTGGCAGAAATTATTGAAACCACGGGGCATGCAGCACTCTCTATGGGAACCTTTATCTGGGACTTGTTGGAGGTGAGCTTTTTTGGAGCAGGCTGCTGTTACCCTTCAATTCATGCTGGTCAGGTATTTTACCAAGAGAGTTGTGCTTTCAGTATTTATGTAGTACAGCAGGCAACTGTTTACCTCAGGGCAGAAGAGGCAATCTGAATGCTTTTAGAATCAGTGTGCCATAGCAGCCCCGTTGCCTATGGAAACAAAGGCTTCCTTGGAGATAGGAGCTCTGTAAGGAATACAGCAAATTATAATCCCATCAGTTTGTGTCATTTTCCTATTTGAAGATGTTTTATTACATGAACAACAGCCACTAAAAAAAAAATGTGCAGGACCACAGTATGTTTTTAGTGATTGACAAACTTGGTTTTGAGATTTCTATAGTGCATACTCTGAGTCCACTTCACTCTAAATGCATACTTTTTTAATTAAACAAATAGTAATGACTTATATGTGTCATTCCTACCTCAGAAAACATAATAAAAGACTTGGTGGTGATTCATGTCAGGAATACAGGTGCCTCAGAATGTGGGGGTTTTTGTTTGTTTTTAATTGAAAATAGATTTTTCTGAATATAAGCCACAGTTTCTCCTCCAACCACTCCCTCCAACTTTCCCAATCTCCTGTCTTTCTCCTATCTATACCCACTCTGTCTCACTTAAGAAAACATAGGC
This sequence comes from Lophiomys imhausi, assembly GCA_907164525.1. Classification (NCBI taxonomy): domain Eukaryota; kingdom Metazoa; phylum Chordata; class Mammalia; order Rodentia; family Muridae; genus Lophiomys; species Lophiomys imhausi. Next base: position 463,683 of record CAJQZJ010034151.1, on the reverse strand, counting down.
CTCCAAGAGACAATAACCAAACATGACAAAACAAATACAATAAGACAAGGCCTAAATACTAAAGCTGGACAAGGCAATCCAAAAAGAGGAAGAGTCCCAAAGCAAGCAAAACAGTCAAGGACACATCAGCTCCCACAGTTAGGAGTCCCACAAAAACTACCAAGATGGTAGTCAGAATAGAGGAACTAGTAGACTCATGCAGGCCCTGTGCTAGTAATTCAGTCCCTGAGAATCCAAATGAACACTGTTCAGTTGATTCAGTAGGCCATGTTCTCCTAGTGATCCCCATTCCCTTTGACTCCTAAAATCTTTCCCCCCTTTCCACGGGACTCCCCGACTTCCAAGGGGAGAGACCAGGTGGATCCCTCCAATTTAAACCCTCTCTATTTAAAACATCTGGTTGTGAGTCTATGCATCAGCTTCCATCTGTGTAGGTGGAACCTCTCTGATGATGCCTGGACATGGCACTGATCTATGAGTGTAGCAGAATATCTCTAGAAATCATTTCATTGATCTTTTTAGACCAGTTTTGCTCAGTTCTACCTTAGGGCTCTAGACTATCTAGTCTCCAGTTCCTGGCCATCAAAGCAGTGTTGGGTATGGGCTCTCACTCCTGGAGTGGACCTAAAGTTAAATCAGACATTGATTTGTCACTCCCTCAATTTTCTGTGTCATTTTTGTCTAAGCACATCTTACAGACAGGTCAAGATTGTAGGTGGAAGGTTTGGTGACTGGCTTGGTGTCCAGATTTCACCTTCCATAGCCTACAGAGTGCCTTCCTTCACTAAAGAGGTTAGAACATAGGGGTGAAAGCTTCGTACAGTCTCCAGCTTCACCTCTCCATGTTCAATGAGCTGTGTGAATGTTGACTTTGGCAATGGGGCCTTGCTGTCAGTTTGCATAGAGAAGCTCTCTGTCACATCATTACTTGGAATCATTGGGAAACTCCACAGTATGCTCTTGGCCAAAAAACCCAACAAAATGCAACCCTGTCCCACTACCAGGAGCCTTGCATGGCCAAAAGACATGGCCAATTGTGACTCCATATTAGGATCCCTCTCATAGATTCTAGGAACTTTCTATTGCACTGTTTCCACACCTTCTCCTAAATAATCCCAAAAACAGCCATCTCTCCCCACACTCTCACTCTCCATCCCATCTGTCCCTTGCCTGATTCCTCCTGTTCCCATCACCACCCACCTCCAGTCCAACTAAAAATATCTATTCTATTTGCCCTTCCCAGGGAGATCCGTGCATCCCCCCTTGAGACCTCTTTGATTCGTAGACCCTGTGGAATGTAGCATGAGTATCTTTTACTTCACAAATAACATCCATGCTTGTTTTTCTGGGTCTAGGTTACCTCATTCAGAATAAATTTTTCTAGTTATATCCATTTGCCTACAAATTTCACGAGTCATTTTATTTAAATAACTGAGAATACCCCTTTGTGTAAATGTGTCACATTTTTTTTTTTTATCCATTCTTTGGTTGAGGGACATCTAGGTTCTTTCCAGTTTCTGTCTATTATAAATAAAATCAATGAACATGGTTGAACAAGTGTTCTTGTGGGAGAACGATCCTTGCAAACATGAGCTGTCACTTGTTATTGATTTTTTTAAATTTATGTTTCTTTATTACTTCAAGTTGCATCTCCATCACAGTGCTCTCTTTCCACCCTTCCCAGTCCCATCCTCTCCAATCTATCCTACTCATTCAGAGTGTGGTATCCCTACAAATCAGCCCCCTGCCCCAATTCAGCAGTCATATGAGGGCTAAGAGCTTCTTCCTCTTGCACTGGGGGCCTACATAACAGCACCACTAGGGCAAAGTATCCCACTAATAGGTATCAAAGTCTATGTTCCTGTTCCTTTTGGTGTGTTGGTTGTAGGATAGTTATCCTGTACTATATTGTTAAAATCCAATTACAAGTGAATAGATGCCATGTACATCCTTATGAGTATGGGTTAGCTCACTCAGAATGAGCTTCTCTGGTTTCATCCATTTGGATGCATATTGCATGATTTCCTTGCTTCTGATTGGTTAGTAGTATTCCATGGTGTAAATGTACCACAGCTTTTTTTATCCATTCACCAGTTGAAGAACATCTGGGTTGTTTCCAGTTTCTAGGTATTACATATAAAGCTGCTATGAACATAGATGAGGAGATGTTCTTGTGGTTTGATGAGGATCATTTGGATGTATACCTGGAAGTGGTATGGCTGGGTCTTGAGGTAGAGATATTCCAGGCTTTTTAAGATATTGCAAGACTGATTTCCATAATGGTTGTACAAGTTTACTCTCCCATCAGCAATGGAAGAGTGTTCCCCTTTCTCAACAACCTCGCCAGCATACATTGTCATTTGAGGTTTTGATTTTAGCCATTCTGACAAATGGGAAATGAAATCTCAGAGTCATCTTGAATTGCATTTCTCTGATGATTAAGGATGTTGAGCATTTCTTCAAGTGTCTCTCGGCCATTAGAGATTCCTCCTTTGCAAATTCTCAGTTTAACTCTGTTCCCCATTTTTGATCTTATCAATTCTAATGGATGTAATCTCAAAATCATTTTAATTTACATTTCCCTGATAGTTAAGGATGTGGAACATTTCTTTAAATGTTTCGCAGCCATTTGACATTTCTCTGTTGAGAATTCCCTATTTGGATCCATGCGCCATTTTAAATGTGATTATTTGTGTTTTGATGTCTAGTTTCTTGAGTTCTTTATGCATATTGGATATTAGTCCAGTGGGATGCAGAATTAGTACAATTCTTTTCCCAAAATATAGGCTGCCATTTTGTCTGAATGAAATGTCCTTTGCTTTACAGAGGCTTGAGAGTCCTCATTTGTTTAAAAAAAAAAAGCTTTGAGGCTGGGAGTGGCTAGGCATGGCTTCAATTCCAGTTCTCCAGAGACAGAGACAGGTGGATCTCTGTGAGGTCAAGGCCAGTAAGGTCTATAAGAGGAATTGCAGTACAGGCAGAGCAACATAATAGAGAGACCCTGTCAGAAAATACAAAGCACATAAGAAAAATAGAAAGAAAAAGCACAAAGAAGACAACTATGGTTGTACATTAAGTGTTAATTTAAACATGTGTCTAATTATTAACATGGCTTGGGCTGGAGTTTTTCAAATGTTGCATGTCATTCCTTACAATATTTCAAGACTAAATTAGGCAACATAACACATTTCAATATTAATAGACATTTCTATTGATTAGAAATCTGACTTTCCCAGAGGCCTGGGCCAGTTTTTATTGAGTGGGAGCAGAAAGTCAATATCAAAGGGTAATAAAGAGAAGAATGAGGTCACTGTACCAATAATCTTGAGAATAAAAACAAGCAAAAACAAAGCAAACAATAACCAGGGGCAGGGATGAAAGACAGTAAGATAAGGAGAAAGAAGAGGAGATATCCATTGATTTACATTTCTTTTGCTTAGATGCAGAGTCAGAAACTATGCAAGTTATCTTCTCTGATAACCCTGAGAACTGGAAGGAAAATCAGCATAGTGTAATTTTACAAACTAAAGACACACAGAGACATAATTAGAAAGTATCTAAATAAATGTAAGTAGAAGAAAATACATTTTTACAACTTTTCTGTTTTCTGAATCACATTATATCTCATCACCAATATAATTACAATAATTAAAGTAATGTTTAGAAAGTACTTATCAATGTTTTTAAAACATAAATTATGTATTTACTGAAAGATAACTATAACCAAATATATAGTGTTGTACTTTTTAGGTATTGTATTGTATTTAGTAGAAACTGACTACTTGAAAAAACTCTGGCATACTTCTAACTTTACCTGAGATTTAACTTTAACATCCAGAGAAAGAAAGGAGGAAAGAAAAAAAAGAAAGAAAGAAAGAAGAAAGGAAAGAAGAAAGAAAAGTCTATCTCTATGGTAAGTAAAGTTATTATTTATAAAATAAATCAGGAACAAATTGATTTTTAATAGATATAGTATATATGAAAACTATTATTTTGCTGAACGGCTATAATTATAGTGAAAGTAAAAATGTTGAATATAAATCTTGGCTCTTATGATTGATCGTCCTGTGACTTCGGATATATTAGTTATTCTGTCTGCAATCAAATTTCCTACTTCCAATTTAGGAATCATTTCCTCACAGAGTTTTAGGAAACACACTGCATTAGGCAAAACAGTCTTATTGTTATTCTTGATGTATGTCATGAGAAAAAAGACCACGTCCTAAACCACACACACAAATGTGTGCAGAATAAATGCAATGGCAAATACAGTAAACATGAACTGAGTTCAAGATGTATTTATTGATAGCTACAGTGTAAAGCATTTGCTAAATCTCAACAAACAAAAGCAAATCAAACCTTGTCTCTGGCTACGAACAACTTCAACATTTAGTGGTACAAAGATATTCCATTCTTTGATATATTTAAATATAACTTAGATAGATCCATGTATGGAATATTATGTGATGACAGAGGAGATAGTGATGCTTGGCTAAACTGCTGAGAAATCAAAACTGATTTTATGCTAAGATGAACAAATATAACTGATATACCTGTGTGGTTGTTGGTCAGTTGGTCCCAGAGGCTAAAATAAACAAACAAACAATAACAGTGTGTTGTTATTGCTATTGATTACACATCATAATTTGGTAGTAAAACTTTGTTGTAGAAAATATTTAATATTTGGACACAAGACATGGAGAAATCAAATTGTTACTGAGATGGGAGCTTCTTTGAAATGCTATCTCTGGGCATGATGAAGTCATGGTACTCATGAACTTACAGCACCTAGGTTCAACAGAACATATGGAATGAGATTAAGCCATCCAATATTCCAGTACATAGAAAAAAAAAGAGACTTGAATAAACCTTACACCTACATGAGAAACTATAATTTGTACACACCTGGATAGGAAGTGGAGGATGAGAATGTATGTGTTCTAAATATATTTTATTTATATATGAATTTACTAAAGCACAGTATTTTTAAACTGCAAAGAAAAATATTTGGGAGCTGAATTGTAGATAAAGTTAGCCCAACACTAATGTTAAAGGAAGATTTTTTTTTTATAATTTAATTTTTATTTCTTCAAGTTACATCCTAATCACAATCCCCTCCCTACTCCCCCCTCCAGTCCCACCCTTCCACCCTCCTCCCCCTCAGCCCCACCATCCTCTTCCCTTTTTTTTTTTTTTTTTAGTTTAAGGTATTTATTGTTCCCCCCAACAGCTCTCCCTTTCAGTCCAAATAATGGTTCTTTTTCTTATAACTATAAATACAATACAAAACAACAGAAATAAATAGGCCACGATTATAAGAGTTATATGGCTTATCATACATTCCCAATGTCCAGTCCATATGTATTTGGCATCTGACTTTAACATTCTACTATCTAACCATCTCCATGAGTTTATAGTTCTATATCTAACTCAGCTTTCATACTAACTTGCCTCACAATTTTAAAAATATCTTCTTAGATCCAGAACACCCTCTTGATTCCTAAACAACTCAAAATTTAACTATGAAACTCTAGCTATCTATTCTTCAACCACCTCAGAGACCTGAGAGGCATAAATATATCTGATTATATAGGAAGTGCAGGGCCTGCCACTTCCAAAACCAAGAAATGACATACCAGTGGCTGCCTGGACAGTTCCCATTTAATCTCCATACATTACAGCATCAATTTGCAGCCCTTTGACCCCACTTCTCTGAGAGACATTGATTGTAGAACAGGAATTATGAAGGACTTGCCTACCCTGTCTTGGCAGAGCTAGGCTGTCAACTTATACAAACAGTTTATAAAAGGTCTGAAATGAAGTGGGGAAAATTTAGATGAAACAGCATTTCACAGAGAAATTGTTAATATTAGTATTTTTATAACAACTGAATGGAACCATGGAAGAATAAGACTATATATTATGGTTTTATTTGCTGTTCTTTGTTCTATATATCCAAAGAAGAAATATTTAGGAATAAGCATCTAAATAATATACTTAAAGCTATTCTCCAGAATACAGAAAGTCAAGTCAAGGGAGAGGAAGTGCAAAGTCAACTCTGAAAGGTGTGGCCTTTGTCACAGTACCACAAATTTATAACAGAATAAAGACATCATCTCTGTGTAAGTGGTATGTGAAAAGATGCTCAAGGGAAAAACAGAAACAGAGGTAAGTCAGTTTAAAGGGAACTGGTCCCAGAAAAGGAAACTAGGAGTGTCAAAAATAAAAGAGTTGGAGGATCCAAGATGGCGGCGGCCCATGTGGATGCATTTTAATCTTGGGGAAAACAGGCACAAAACTGCAAATATTACAAGACTCTGTACAAAAATATCTGAGAGACTCGACCCCCCTGGGTTTCACCCAACTACCCAGGGACCACTAAAAGTCCCTGGGCAGGACGCTCCCTTCCACTCGCTGACATGCACAGAAGCCACTGAATCAGGGAATCGGGATTCCCCCCCCCCCACCAGGAACACCGAACAGATTAGATCAGGAAAGAAACTCCTCTCGCCACATAATAATTGAAACTCCAAATATAGAGAACAAAGAAAGAATATTAAAAGTTGTATGAGAAAAAGGCCAAGTCACATACAATGGCAGACCCATCAAAATTACACCGGATTTCTCCTCAGAAACTTTAAAAGTTAGAAGGGCCTGGACAGATGTCCTACAAGCCCTGAGATAACATAGGTGGCCAGCCAGACTACTATACCTTGCAAAACTCTCTATCAACATAGATGAAGAAAACAAGATATTCCATGACAAAATCAAATTTAAACAATACCTACCCACAAACATAGCCCTACACAAGATCCTAGAAAGAAAATTTCAACCCAGAGAAGATAACTACACCCAAGAAAACAGAGGAAATAGAAATCTCCACAGCAACTAAACAAAAAGAAACACAAGACAACCACCTATACCAAAATAATGGGAAATAACAACCCCTGGTCACTAATATCCATCAATATCAATGGACTCAACTCACCAATAAAAAGACACAGACTTACAGACTGGATCCATAACAAGACCTATCTTTTTGCTGTATACAAGAAACAGATCCCACTATTGAAGATAGACACTATCTCAAAGGAAAGGGCTGGGAAAAGGTTTTTCAAGCAAGTGGACCCAGGAAGTAAGCTGGAGTAGCCATCCTAATATCGAACAAAAAAGACTTCCAATTGAAGTTAATAAAAAAAGACAGAGAAAGGCATTACATACTTGTTAAGGGAAATATTCATCAAAAGGACATCTCAATATTGAACATCTATGCCCCAAATACAAAAGCACGTACATTTGTAAAAGAAACGCTTCTAAAACTTAAATCACACATCGATCCCAACACGTTAGTAGTAGGAGACTTCAACACGCCACTCACAACAATGGACAGATCATACAGACATAAGCCAAACAGAAATAATGACTCTAACAGAGATCATGAAACAAGTGGACCTAACAGATATCTACAGAACGTTTCACCCAAACACAAAAGAATACACCTTCTTCTCAGCAGTGCATGGAACATTCTCCATAATCGACCATGTAGTTGGACACAAAGATAGCCTCAAAAGATACAAGAAAATTGAAATAGTGCCTTGTATCTTATCAGACCACCATGGAATAAAGCTGGACTTCAACAGCAAAAGAATCAACAGAAAGCCTACACGCACATGGAAATTGAACAAATCTTTACTAGATGACTACTGGGTCGGTGAAAAAATAAAGAAGGATATCAAAGACTTCTTAAAATCCAACGAAAATGAAGACACAACATACCCAAACCTATGGGACACAATGAAAGCTGGGCTACGAGGAAAGTTCATAGCACTAAGTGCCTTCAAAAAGAAAATTGTGACAGCTCATATTAGTGAACTAACAGCTAAACTGGGTGAATTGGAAAAAAAGAAGCAAACACTCCCAAAAGGAGCAGAAGGCAGGAGATCATCAAACTTAGGGCTGAAATCAACAACTTAGAAACATAAAGAACTATACAAAGAATCAGTGAAATCAAGAGTTGTTTTTTTTTTAGAAAATCAACAAAATACACAGGCCCTTAGCCAAATAAACTAAAAGGCAGAGAGAAAAAAACCCAAATCAACAATATCAGAAATGAAAAGAGAGAAATAACAACAGATATTGAGGAAATCCAGAGAATATTTGGATCCTACTTTAAAAATCTAACTCCACCAAATTTGAGAACTTAAGCGAAATGGACAATTTTCTCAGTAGATTCCACCTACTGAAGCTAAATCAAGATCATATTAATTGACTAAACAGTCCTATAACTCCTAAGGAAATAGAAATAGTTATTAAAAATCACCCAGCCAAAAATAGCCCAGGGCCAGATGGCCTTAGCACGGAATTCTACCAGACCTCAAAGAGAAGCTAATACCAATACTCTTCAAATTCTTTCACCCAATAGAATCTGAAAGAATATTTCCAAACTCATTTTATGAGGCCACAGTCACCCTGACTGTTAAACCACATTAAAAACCCAATAAAGAAAGAGAACTTCAGACCAATCACCCTCACTAATATAGATGCAAAAAAAGTAATAAAATACTAGCAAATCGAATTCAAGAACACATCAAAAGTATCATACACCATGATCTACTAGGTTTCATCCCAGGCATGCAAGGATGGTTCAACATACGAATGTCTATCAACATAATTCACCATATGAACAAGATGAAGAAAAAAAAAACACATGATAATATCACTAGATGCAGAAAAAGCATTTGACAAAATCCAACACCACTTCATGCTAAATGTTCTGGACAGAACGGGCATAGAAGGACCATACCTAGAAATAATAAAGGCAATATACAGCAAGCCAGTGGCCAACATCAAATTCAATTGAGAGAAACATGAAGCATTTCCTCTAAACTCAGGGACAAGACAAGGATGTCCACTTTCACCATATTTCTTCAATATAGTATTTGAAGTTCCTGCGAGAACAATAAGACAACTAAAGGAGATCAAAGGGATAAACATTGGAAATGAAGAAGTCAAATTATCCCCATTTGCAGATGATATGATAGTATGCATAAGCGACCCCAAAAATTCCACCAGAGAACACTTAAAGCTTATAAACACCTTCAGCAAGGTGGCTGGTTACAAAATTAATTCAAAAAAAAATTAAAGCCCTTCTTTATATAACAAACAAATGTACTGAGAAAGAAATAAGGGAAACAACCCCCTTACAATAGTCACAAACAATATAGAATACCTAGGGGTAACTCTAACCCAGCAAATAAAGGACCTGTACAACAAGAATTTTAAGCCCTTGAAGAAAGAAATGGAAGAGGCCTTTAGAAGATGGAAAGAACTCCCATGCTCATGGATAGGTAGGATTAACATAATAAAAATGGCTATCCTACCAAAAGCAATATATAGATTCAATGCAATTCCTATCAAAACACCAATAATAGCTAAATCAATCCTTTAAAGTATTAAAACATCTGGAGGTATCACCATCCCAAATTTCAAGCTGTACTACAGAGCAATAGTAATAAAAACATCATGGTATTGGTAAAGAAACAGACCAGTAGATCAATGAAATAGAATTCAAGATCCCGAAATAGACCCACACACTTATGGTCACCTAATTTTTGACAAAGAAACCAAAACGGCACAATGGAAGAAGGATAGTATCTTCAACAAATGGTGCTGGTCCAACTGGATGTCCACTTGTAAATGAATGAAATTAGACCCATACTTATCACCTTGTACAAAACTTAAATTCAAGTGAATCAAAGACCTTAACATAAGGCTGGTCACACTAAATCTACTAGAAGAAAAAGTGGGAAAAAACCTCGAACTCATTGGCACAGGTGACAATTTCCTGAACAGAACACCAACAACTCAGGACCTGAGATCAACAATCAATAAATGGACCTCGTGAAACTGAAAAGCTTCTGTAAGGCAAAAGACACTGTCATTTGAACAAAACGGTAGCCTACAGACTGGGAGAAAATCTTCAACAACCCCACATCTGACAGAGGGCTAATATCCAAAATCTACAAAGAACTCAAGAAATTAAATGCCTAGAAACCAAATAATTCAATCAAAAAATGGAGGATGGAGCTAAATAGAGAATTCACAAAGGAGGAATCCTTAATGGCTGAGAGACACTTGAAGAAATGTTCAACATCCTTAATCATCAGACAAATGCAACTCAAGACGACTCTGAGATTCCATCTCACACATGTCAGAATGGCTAAGATCAAAAGCTCAAATGACAGCATATGCTGGCGAGGGTGTGGAGAAAGGGGAACCTTACTCCATTGCTGGTGGGAGTGCAGGCTTGTGCAAACACTATGGAGGTCAGTATGGCGATATGTTAGAAAACGTGGAATAGTTTGCCTCAGGACCCAGCCATACCACCTCTGGGTATACACCCAAATGTCTCCTCACGGATTCATAAGGAAGTTTCCTCATCTATGTTTATAGCAGCCTTATTTGTAATAGCCAGAAACTGGCAACAACCCAGATGTCCCTCAACTGAAGAATGGGTTAAAAAATTGTGGTACATCTACACAATGGAATATTATTCAGCTATCAGGATCAATGAAATCATGCAATTTGCAACCAAATGGATGGAACCAGAAAAGCTCATCCTGAGTGAGCTAACCCAGACTCAGAAGCATGCATATGGCATCTATTCACTTATAGTAGGATTTTAGCTATATAGTACAGGATATCTACACTACAACCAACACACCAAAGGGAACATGAACATAGACTTTTTATTTTTTTATTTTTAGTATTTTTTTATTTTTTATTCTTTTATATCTTTTTGTCTGCTTATTTGTTTGTTTGGTTTTTTAGTTCTCTCTCCCTGGCAATGAGACACTTTTCACCCGTGGTACTGCCTCATAGACCCCCATTATATGAAGAGGCGCTTGGCCCTCATATGACCTCTGAACTGGGATGAGGGACTATTATATAGGAACACTCCACTCCAGAGAAGTGGGATGGAAGGGTCAGGGGGTAAAGGAAAAAAAGTGAAATGTGAAGTTTTGGCCTTTTGCTACTAATTGTCATAAACTGTTTAGGATAATTAAGAAATGAACACTAATAATCATGCAAGCCTCTCATTTTGTTAGGTACTATGACAGTCTACTATAGTTATTTTCTAAGCTAATCAGAAATCAATTTGCTAAGAGACAAGCAACATTTGCTTATCGTAATATAAGAGATAGATAGGGCCTCTTCAAAAACCTCAAGAGATCTGCAGAATATGGCATTCAAAGATGTTCTCTTAACTTTAGATTTTTTTTGATATTGAGGCATGTCAACTCCTGACAGCAAGCACCCCCTATTCTACTCCAAGTAGAAGATGAGCATCGAAGAATCTCCAGTGGGAGATGATTGAATTAGTGGCAAGCCTATCTCTTGGCAGGAAAAACCCCTTGCTCCAATGTCGCGTCCCCCTCGACCAGCAAGGACGACGCAACTCGCAAAAGCTCTTCTCAAGCAGTTTATTCAGGTCCCTCGAAAACAGTCTTCTGAATGCCCGGGCAGACCCAACCCACAGGCTAAATACTATATGAACAGCCAATCAAGTAAAGCCACGTGGTGCTATCTTAGAGGACGACGTATGCGGAAGCAAGCCAGATCAGCGGTCTTAGCCAAACATGGACTTGTTTATCACCGAGAGCGCTCACCGTCGGGCTGGTGGAAGGCGGAAACCGGCGCCATCTTTAGGGCGCGGCACGTCGCAGCTCCCTACAATTCCCCCTTTTTTATTTTTTCTAAAGTTGGTAGAAGTCCCTGGAAAGGCTTCATAATCCCCCTATCTGGGGATCTCACGGTGGGCCTAAGCCTGGAGGAGGGAGGTGCTCAAACTCTTACCCGTCTCTGGGTCAGCCTCCCCACTCGGGACTGCCCTGTCTTAGGTGGCCGAGATTTACCCGTCTACTCCGTCATTGACTTGCCAGACCCTAATATCCGTGGAACGAATACCTCAGTGGGCAGGGACTATGCTCAGTGAAAATTTAAGGCTTCACGGCAGCGAGCCATACCTGAGGGGACTAGCCCGCCTCAATGGCAACAAGGGCCTGTATAATCATGGCTGCATTACGCTTTTGTGTGGCTCTCATTTTGTAGATGCACCATAGGCAAACCAGAGAGGCCAGTATCATCAATATCGCCAAAGAGCCTACGCCCGCCCACTCCTTAAGATGATCCATAGCCGTCTGTATCCAGGAAGTCAAACCAGTGGCCAGGCTCAGATCCACCCGAGTGGAATTGATGTGGACGATTGTCGCTCTCAGCTCTCTCATCAAATTTTCAAATTCAGCCGACCAATCCTGTAAGAGGAACTTTGACAATTGTCTAGACAGATTAGCAGCCTTTGTAAAATTTTGATACTGCACGGAAGTAACACACAAACCTTGCATTATCCACTCACACCCCAATTGTGCTAGTTGCCAAAGAGAATCAATCTGTTCTTGTATTAAATCTATGCATTGATTAACTATCATAAGACCTCCTTAGAGATGAGAATTCATAGAGGTCTGGGTATCCAATGCCTGTGCTACAGTGGCTGAGATATTATTCAGGGCATTGGCAGTCTGTATAGAACTAGACAAGGCAATAGCTGAGGCAGTAGCTCCCACAGCAGCAATAGGGATGGCAGTAACAATAGCTGCAGTGATGCCAAAATCTCTTTTAAACCTGAATAGCATCATGGTATTAGGGGCCTCTACAGGAACTGGTACATATCGAGGCATTCTAGTCACCACAGCCACAGGAAAGGCTGTGGCATTCCAGCATAGGGCATAAAAACATGTGCCTGGAGTGCATACTAACTTTTCTTCACCCAAGGATGCACTCCCATTACTTACAATCCACAGAAAAGGAGGCCAGAGACATACTGGCGAAGCTGAAAAGGTCTTATTGCGGTAAGAATGAAACAAAGAATTCCAAGTACCAGAGCCACTACCGCTAGAAAGATCCAATTTGGTAGCGGACCTTAGGGAAAAATTACCTCTTTGATAAACTCCTCCCCCAAGCATAATGACAGGTCCCAAGTCCATGCAACTTCCACTTACCCCACACAAAAGCCACAAATCAAAAGGATTGGTGGCAGTCTGCTGAGGATCCCTAGTAGATATATCAAGCATTCCTGTACAAGACTTATTCACTATATTACTAATCATGGGGCTAAAGGAACAATAATCTTGTTGAACCCAAACTGCTCTGCGCTCCTGATATCCAGTCCAGGGAAAAGGTCCTTCCTCTCCTGTGGATCCTCTACAAAAAGGTGCCCAGCGTGGCTGCCTGGGGGTTGTCCCGATTGTGTGGGACACCATCCTTCAAGGCGAGAACCATTGCCTGAAAACAAACCACCACTCCTACCTCCAAACCTCAGTTGTGGAAAAAATCTGCTGACTGCTGAGACAATTTAATGCATTCTGCATCATCTGACCTATTGAAGCTCATTAAAAAGCACAGACTACCCTTCAAGCTGACATTTCTATTACCCTCTACAGGGCTTCTCTGATCATAAAAAGGAAAGTACAGTAAGCCTAGGATTCTATTACTGCTAAATAAGCGTTGAAACACAGTTGCATCATGTCTGACCGGCATAGGCTTTGGGAATATCGACAGGATCCCCCATCTCGGCTCGGTCATTCTTGACATACTCACTGCTACTATCATCAGGATCCTTAGGAAGGTTTTCATGATGAATCTTCCTCACAAGGCGTTCAGGCACCCACACTGGATCTTGTTGATCCTGAGGAAAAACACAAACAGACCCTCTCACCCATGTTAGCACGGGGTCAGGCCCCCGCCAAGAGCCTGTCAAAATATCCTTCCACTTCACCATGCTTTTAGGTGGACCATGGGAATCCTGATGTCTGTCCGCTGCTGAGCGGCCTTGAGCATCCAAATTGAAAAAGTTTAACGTAAATAAGGCTAAAGACATTCTCTCCTTGGGGGTACGGCCTTGGCCTATTCCCCCTTTCTGTTTTTGCAAACATTCTTTCAAGGTGCGATGAGCATGCTCCACAATTCCTTGTCCTTGAGGATTGTATGGTAATCCGTGATTAAGCTGTACTTCCATCTGGTTGCAGAAAGAGACAAAGGACTGTGTCGTATAGGCTGGTCCATTGTCCGTTTTCAGCTGCTGTGTTTTTCCCCATGCAGCCCAGGCTTCTAAGCAATGCCCTATGACATTGCGAGCCTTTTCTCCACTCATAGGTGTAACATGTATGATACCTGAGCAGGTATCCACAGATACATGAATATATTTTAAGGTTCCAAACTCTGAAATGTGGGTAATGTCCATTTGCCAGATTTTGAGTGGCATCAACCCTCTAGGGTTCACTCCCACACTGGCAGGATGATGATGAATCACACACTGAGGACAGTCCAAAACCACTTGTCTAGCATCTGCTCTAGACAAATGGAATTTTTGCTGTAGAGTTTTTGCATTTAGATGAAATAATTGATGAAATTGTCTGGCTTGGTCCAGGAATGAGCTCCAAAAAATGCATGTCATCCTAGTCCATTGATCAACTTTATCATTACCCTCACTTAATGGTCCAGGTAATCCTGTATGTGCTCTGATATGTTGAATATAAAAACACCTTTTTCTTTGCCAGATTAAAACTTGTAACTCTTGTAATAAGGCACATACAGTACTACTATTCTTAATAGGAACTGCTAATTCTAATACTTTCACTGCGTTGACCACATAAACTGAATCTGAGATCAAATTGAATGCAAATTGACATCTTTTAAACACCTCAATTACTATTTTCAACTCTACTATTTGGGGGGAGCCCGGTTGAAATTGACATAACACGGGCTCTTGTCTTTCTATCAAATAGGCTCCGCAGCCTGTCTTGAGCCATCAGTAAACACATTTGGTGACCCTTGAAGTGGTACTGCTGAAGTAACCTTAGGGAATATCACTGGGTGCTCCTTAAAAAATGATAGCAATGGATGCTTAGGATAATGGTTATCAATCACTCCTTCAAAGCTACATTACAATATTTCCCAGTCATCTACAGTGCCACATAAAATCTTAATTTGATGACTGGAATAGGGCACTATTGTATTGGCAGGAGCAACTCCAAAAGACTGCAAACATTGTTGGATACCATTTAAGGCTAAAGCAGCAACTGCAGTGGGATAATGTTTTATGGATTTTTTTTGGAGAAATCTTTGAATAGGTCCATAAAAATGGTCCGTCCTGCCATAGCAATCCTGTAGGTTGGCCATAGGTGGCAAATATGCACAATGTAATGGGCTGTCCTTCCTGCCATCTCTTTAGGAAGGCACTCTGTAACCTTTCTTCCACTTTACATAAAGCTTTTCTTGCTTCTTCTGTAAATTGCCTAGGAGAATTAAGTGCTGAATCACCTTTCAAAATATCATATAGGGGTCTTATTTCATAATTTGGTAGCTTTAAATAGCCTCTTACCCAATTGATATCTCCTAACAACCTTTGAAAATCATTTAAAGTCTTTAAATTATCTTTTCTTATCTCAATCTTTTGAGGTATTATCTTTTCAGGTCCAACCTTTGCTCCTAAATAATCAACCACATTTTCCTTTTGAACCTTATCAGGAGCAATAAACAACCTTTTCTTTTTTAATAATTGAACTAATTCTTCATAGTCCTGATCTAGCATTTGTTCACTCTTAGCTGCCAGTAAGATATCATCCATATAATGAACACATCTTAAACCTGGAAAATTCTTTCTCAAGGGAGCAATGGCTTCCCCCACATACAGTTGGCACATAGTGGGGCTGTTTGCCATGCCCTGAGGTAATACTACCCATTCAAACCGCTGATCAGGTTCCTCATGGTTACAGGATGGAACAGTAAATGCAAATCTCTCACTATCTTTGGCACACAAAGGGATGGAGAAAAAACAATCCCTTATATCTATAACTATAATGGGCCATGAGGCTGGCAAAGATGATAAAAGCGGCAAGCCGCGTTGCACTGGGCCCATGATCTGCATTTGTTGATTTATGGCACACAGGTCATGCAATAATCTCCATTTTCCAGATTTCTTTTTAATGACAAAGATAGGTGTATTCCAGGGAGATACAGATGGTTTTATATGCTTTAAAGACATCTGTTCATCCACCAACTCTTTGCCTGCGTTCAATTTTACAGAGGAAAGTGGCCACTGAGGAACCCATACCGGGTCCTCCGTCTTCCAAGTTATGGGAATGCCCTCCTCTGTGGCCCCTAGGAAAAACCCAGGCCCTGTCTCTTTTGTCTTTGCTGCATAGATATGGGACTCTTCCACCCCTGCAAATATTTTTCTATTCCAAAGCCTGGTGCATATCCCATATCTTGGATCATACGTTGGGCTGAATCAGAATAGTCATTACCCAATTTATATCCCATATCCTTTAAAAGGTCTCTTCCCCAAAGGGAGATAGGGAGCTCAAGTACATATGGCTGCATTTCTCTTGAGTGGTTTTCTTGGTCCTGCCACTTTAATAATCTTGCACTCATATCTGGAGTCTTAGCATAACTCAGGCCTTGAAGTGTTTGAGAAGAGGCTTGTACGGGCCAACCTGAAGGCCAGTCTTTCTTTGCTATGATACTCCTATCAGCCCCAGTATCCAAAAGGCCCAAGATCTTTTTACCATCAACTTTTAACTCCAAGATGGGGCATTGGTCCAAATCCAAGGAGAGAAAAGTCAGATCTGTGCCCATGGACCCAAAACCATCTTTTCCTCTCTCTCGATCCTTTGCCGCATAGCGATCATGTAAACTCGGCAACATGATCAACTGAGCAATTCTATCTCCAGGAGAGATAGCTGTTATACCACAGGGGGAGGCTACCATGATCTTAACCACTCCTGTATAATCTGGATCTATAACTCCAGGATGGACAATAAGTCCTCTCAAGGCTGATGATGACCTCCCTAACAGCAAACCAACTGTACCAGGTTCAAGGGGTCCTTTAAAATCTGTTTCAATTAACTGGACTCCCATTTGGGGCGTTAATACGAGTCTGGTGGTGGAGCAGAGGTCCAATCCTGCTGAGCCTGCAGTGTCTCTCCGCGGTCTCTCGGATGGCGGAGGGTTGGCCATCTCTCTTGATTCTGTTCTTTGTCCTGATTCTCTACTGCCCCATATATTTGTGGGCCCTGAGGTCGTGGGCCCCGCTGTCCGTTTTTTGGACGAGCGCCCCCATAACCTTGAGTTAAAGGCTGGCCATGGATGTTTATCACTGAACGGCATTCATTAGCCAAATGGTTCCCTTTTTTTACATTTTGGGCATAACCCTGGCCACCTGGGGCATTGTACACTTCCTGTACTTTCTGTACTCCTTCCTCTGGGGCACTGTCTTTTAAAGTGTCCCATCTTGCCACACTTAAAACAAACTCCTGTACTTCCTCCACCTTTTCTGGTCAACTGTACTACTGCGGCAGCAAGACCAGCATTAGTTAACGGCCCTCCAAGTTCTCTACACACTTTCATCCAGGCTTCTAGCCCTTTGTTTTTGTAAGGGGTGATAGCGGCTCTACACTCTTTGGTACATTGCTCATAGACGAACTGTTTTATTAGTGGCAAGGCAGCATCCGGGTCACCAAAAATCTTCCCTGCTGCTTCCACCATTCGTGCCACAAAGTCTGAAAAGGGCTCCATGGGACCCTGCAGAATCTTAGTTAAGTTCCCACTCACCTCCCCTTTATTAGGAAGAGATCTCCAAGCCTTGATAGCTATCTTGTTTATTTGCTCATAAACCTGAATAGGATATCCTATCTGCTGGTTGGCAAATCTCCCCTGCCCAAGCAGCATATCTCCATCCCAGGCTGGATTTCCATCTCTCTGATTAATGGTTGCTTGCTCAGTGGCATACTCAATCAAGAAAGCTTTCCAGTCTAAGTATTGCCCTGGACTTAAGCAGGCGCGGGCCAGGCCACTCCAATCACTCGGAGTCATACAATGTCTGCTTAATGCTTCCACTTGAGCCATTGTAAAAGAAGCGGTAATACCATAGGTACGAACTGACTCTGCAAGGGATTTAACTACCTTAAAATCAAGCGGTTCCTTGTACCTGTTCCCTTGTGGGTCTTGGTATACCGGATAGGCAACTGTAATTCTGTTCTTACTTGTGTCCACATCCCCGGGCAGAAAGATCTCCCTACTTTCAGGGACTGAACAGGCTGATCTATCTGAACGGCTTCTGGGTATGGAGGGGGAGTTGAAGGCGCCGCGGTAACGGCTTTACTTACACCGACTGCCGCCAACGTGTCTGAAGGCGCCGCGGCAACGGTTTCACTTACACCGACTGCCGCCAACGTGTCTTTCTCTTTTACCCTTTTCTTTTCCCTTTTTCTAATAGCAGTCCTCTCCAACTGTTCTATTAGAGCGTGTAGCTCCCCTTCAGAATCCGTGCCCTCTGAGTCCTCAAAATCTCTAAAATCTCTAAGATCAGGATAGAGAGGAACCTTCTTTTTGCTTCCCTTTTCACTGTCTGCCTACTCAAATCTTTCGCCTTTGTTACTTTCCTTTTCACTGTCTACCTGCTCATATCTTTCCCCTTGCAGCAGTTCCAAGGCTGATTCTCCCTCCTTGATTGCATTACAGCATCTCTGATCTTCTAAACAACTTCTCACTATCTTCCAAATCGGTCTTACTCCATGCTTCAGAGTACCTTGCTCCCAAGCAAAATCCAAGTCCCTGCCTAATTTGTCCCAGCAGGATACCGTAAGATTCCCGGACACCACAAACCACGGAGCCACGGAATCGCATTTATTCAAAAATCTCTCTAGGGTAGACTTCTTAATTTTCAAATTCCTAGCTAAAAGTAGCTCCTGAAGAGCCAGAAAAATTGGATGTGACTCAGACAATCCCATGATTAAAAATTTACTTTCGGTTCGCAGTTTCCCCGCAAAACTTTACGTTTTGTTCGCTATCTCCGCAAAACTTTACCCTTTGTTCACTATCTCCGCGAAACTTTACCTTTTGTTCGCTATTGCCGTGAAACTTTATTGTCCCAATTTATCCCAGGAACTTACCAGTGCACTGCCCCTGACTGCAGGAGTTCTGAGTCTTTTCTGGGTCCCCGTACGGGCCACCACTTGTCGTGTCCCCCTCAACCAGCAAGGACAACGCAACTCGCAAAAGCTCTTCTCAAGCAGTTTATTCAGGTCCCTTGAAAACAGTCTTCCGAATGCCCGGGCAGACCCAACCCACAGGCTAAATACTATATGAACAGCCAATCAAGTAAAGCCACGTGGTGCTATCTTAGAGGCCTACGTGTGCAGAAGCAAGCCAGATCAGCGGTCTTAGCCAAATATGGACTTGTTTACCACCGAGAGCGCTCACCGTCGGGCTGGTGGAAGGCGGAAACCAGCGCCATCTTTAGGGCACGGCACGTCGCAGCTCTCTACACTCCAACTGTAGACAGAATGCTGTCCAAAAAGGACAAAACTTGGAAGCAGGTAAATCGACAACCTAGCACTGCCAAGACAGGGTAGGCACGTCCTTCATAATTTCTGCTCTACAATCAATGTCTGCCAGAGAAACAGGGCCAAATGCCTGAAGATCGATGCTGTAATGTAGGGAAAGGAAATGGGAACTGTCCAGGCAGCCACTAGTATGTCATTTCTTAGTTTTGGAAGCTTCAGGCCCGCACTTCCTATATAATCAGATATATTTATCCCTCTCAGGTCTCTGAGGTGGTTGAAGAACAGATAGCTAGAGTCTCATAATTAAATTTTGAGTTGCTTAGGAATCAAGAGAGTGTTCTGGATCCAAGAAGATGTTTTTAAAATTGTGATGCAAGTTACTATGAAGACTGAGTTAGATATAGAACTTTAAACTCATGGAGATGGTTAGATAGTAGAACATTAAAGTCAGGTGCCAAATACATATGGACTGGACATTGGGAATGTATGCTAAGCCATATAGCTCTCATAATTGTGGCCTAATTACCTCTGTTGTTTTATATTGTATTTATTATTATAAGAGAAAGAGCCATTTGTTGGACTGAAAGGGGGAGCTGTTGGGGAGAAAAAGATATACCTTAAACTTAAAAAAAAAGGAAGGGGATGGGTAGTTTGAGGTAGAAGAGGGTGGGAGGAGGGGACTGGAGTGAGGAGTAGGGAGGGGATTGCGATTGAGATGTAACTTGAAGAAATAAAAAAATAAAGAGGAAAAAATGTCAAAGAGTTTATGCATCTATCCAATAAAATGCATTTCTGCCTTATTTAATTCTTCACATTATAAACCTTTGTTAATTAATCACTTAAATACATTGTGTGAATTGGTCTTATTCTTCAATATTGAGTATTTCCTCCATGACTGTATATACTTTGTAGTACACACACACACACACACACATACACACACACACACACACACACACACACACACACACACACACAAATGGGATCAGGTTCCATTTTGCTTCCATTCTGCTGGTCTGTGTGAAGACCAAGATAGAAGACATCATGATTTGCTGTCACATGACACTTCAGCTATGCTTGCCTCACAATCAACATTTCTTCCTGGTTTCAAATTAAGTGTCTGAAACAGACTTAAGCCAGTTTTCCTGAACTGTCTGCTGAACCAAAAGGACAGGAAATCACTAGATGGAAAACATTTCTAGCAAAGGTCACTTTCATAGAAAATTATATCAATCACCTTGAAGGAAAAAAAAAGTTCCAGTTGATACCATCTGTCCATGGGATAACATTCATTTCGGTTTCTCTCTTGGATTTTTAAAAGTTAGTCTAACTTTTGGTGAAAGAAACATTAAAACTAACAATGCCTTCAATGGTGATTTCAATCATTTGCAAAAGAAGAAATGGTCATTAGCTATTTTATGCTAGAATTAAGTGGTTACCTCCTTAGAAGGCAAAGAGGGATATTTTAATGTTCCTTAAATGTGTATGTGGCTGAAATTTGATAAGGACAAATCTTTGGCTTGTTTGTTTTGTTCTGGCTTTTCTAATACAAGGTCTTATGCATTGCAAGCTGGGCTCAAACTCAGATATATTACTAAGGATGACCTGATTCTCCTACTTCTATCTACTGAGTGCTAAGATTAAAGTCTTATCACATCCTGCTGTGCCTTGTTCAGTTGATGTTTTTGGGAGGCTTGCTGTTTTCTAGAGGGAGTGGATCTGGGAGAATGGAGACAAGGAAGGAAACTGGGAGGAGCAAATGTAGGGGAGGCTGTGTTTGGTGCCTGAACAGAACATCAAGAACTCAGGCTCTAATCTCAACATCCTTAATCATCAGAGAAATGCAACTCAATATGACTCTAA
>CAJQZJ010034151.1:398180-442407 GCA_907164525.1 Lophiomys imhausi | reverse complement strand
GGTCATTCTGGCAATATCTTAGAAAACTTTGAATACCTCTACTTCAAGACCCACCCATGCCATTCCCGGGTATACATGCAAACGATTCCTCATCAAACCACAAGGATATCTCCTCAACTATGTTCATAGCAGCTTTATTTATAATAGCTAGGAACTGGAAACAATCCAGATGTCCTTCAACCAATGAATGAATAAAAAAGCTGTGGTACATTTACACAATGGAATACTGCTCAACTGTCAGAAACAATGAAATGATGCAATTTGCTGCCAATGGATAAAACTAGAGAAGCTCATCCTGAGTGAGCTAAACCAGACCCAGAAAGATGCACATGGCATTTATTCACTTATAATTGGATTTTAACCATATAGTGCAGCATAACTATCCTGCAACCAACAGGCTGAAAGGAATAGGAACATAGACTTTCTTACTTGTTAGTTGGAAACTTTGCCCTAGTGGAGCTGCTATGTATGCCCCAAGAGCAAGCTCTTAGCCCTCATGTGACTGCTGATATGTGGGGCACCCCACACCAGAAGAGTAGGATAAGTGGGAGAAGGGGGAGGTGGTGGGAGTGTAGGAAGGTGGGATTGGGAGGGGTGGAAGGAGGGGACTGTGGTGAAGATGTAAATTGATGAAATTAAAAATAAATTAAAATTAAAAATAATTAAAGGCATGAGCTTACTGGGCCTAGCTATTGTGGTGTTAGAGACCAAACCCATGTTTTATGCACACTTAGACTACTTAGTTACATCCCTCCCAGTGTTTTTGTCTTAAAATTAGTTGGTAGCTTTTGTGAGTAGAGTACTTTAATGATATGCTAGTCACTTCTGATAGAAGGATGGGTGGCAAAGAGAGAAGAAATAAGAAAGAATGTGAAGAAAACTTGAAATAAGTTACAAAAATGAATAAAAATAATGTTCTAGTTTTCACTTAATCTGCTAAACATTTCCATTTTTAGAAATATTAAATTTATTTATTTATTTTTTAGAATGTGCTGGAAGAAATGATTGGGTATCTGAGGGCTCAACTGAAAGCTCTTTTTTCACAACTTTTGCTACTTCTGTGTCCTAAGGACACATTCAAAATATCAGGGGATCAGTAGCCATCAATCATACTGTCCCAGGCCAAAAAGAATTTTCCTTGTAGAGTAAATTTATCATTTAGTTATCTATCATGCATGCCAATCATTATCATCTGGGTGACTTGTTTGCTCAGAATACTTTTTTATCTTTTTATTATTTCTTTAAGCAATATCTGAAAGAACTTCATTCATCAAAGAACAGTACAAAGAACAGTACCCTTGATTGTCTGGATGATCACATTCCAATCCTAGTAGTATTGCCTCAGTACCTAACACAAGAGGACCAAAGCAAAACTTCCATGTTTATATTTTCACTATTCTGAGACAAAGACAATCAATTATATTTAAATTCTTATACTTTATATACTTGGTACAGATTTTTTTAATGTTTTCTCCTTTTGGAGACCTTACATTTTTCAATTGAAAGTTTCACTTCCATTTTATACACTCATGAGATCCTTGTGGGTAAACATATCATTTCGTCAAGTACTAAAAATCTTGCTCAAATGCTATTTCTTTAACATTCCTTTTATTTCTTTTCTCTACATTTTATGCTTTAATTAGCTTGCCTAAAAGTTTCCTTTTACAGTAGTATTTCTTGCCAAAAATCTAATGTATCAAGTCTTATCATAGAAATAAATCCTCTAGCAAAACGATAACTTTTATTTTCCACTTTTTAAAAAAATATCAAAGTAAAAAGTTCCTGGAGTGTTTGATGTTGTAGGATTGCATTTGTCTCTCTGGAGCTTTAGACTATGCTTTAGCCTGCCCAATTGAACAATATCATTTCAAAACCTAACTCAAAATTTAAATGTTTTGCCAGAATGCAGAAAGCAACAAACCATTTGAATTCTAAACACAATGCAAATTACACTATGGGAAACTGGAAAGAAGAAGACCTCAGTTCCCTTTTTTTTCTATTGTT
Organism: Lophiomys imhausi; assembly: GCA_907164525.1. Classification (NCBI taxonomy): domain Eukaryota; kingdom Metazoa; phylum Chordata; class Mammalia; order Rodentia; family Muridae; genus Lophiomys; species Lophiomys imhausi. Next base: position 440,403 of record CAJQZJ010034151.1, on the reverse strand, counting down.
GGGAAGAGCAGAAGGACAGGTGCATTGTGCTTTCTAATCTGGACTTCTCTGTGACAAGCAGATTTCTTAATATATCTCCAAGATGATTTTCTCTAGTATCAGAGCTTAGTGAATAAAGATTCACTCTATTGAACTCTAGGGACATTTAACTTTTTTTTTTTGGATTAGCACTTTTCTTTCAGTATTATGTCCAAGACTTCACAATTCCAAATTTTGTAAAAAAAAAAAAAATAGTAAGCCATATTTGAATGCTGGTCAAATCACTGTGTCACAAAATATGCAAGTAAAGACTTTTCCATGAAAAGACTGAAATCCTGAAGTCATTGGTTTTTTTCAACTGCTGACTATGAAAACCACAGTCTGACTTCAAGTCAACTGATTCCAACAACAGGCAATTTGTCATAAATGTTTTGAAATTCTCTTTTCTGGGAAGAGGATAATAGAAAACATTCTAGTGTACCAGTCATGTGAAAACAACTGCCAGAATAATTCAGTACTAAGCTTTCACCCAGGTAGAATATAATGCACAGGCATATTTAGGCATGTCTTATTGTTCAAGAGATTCCATCATGAGACAGGGTATCCTTGAAATCCAGCAAGAACCACTGTGGAAATACTAATAACCCTAGCATAGAAGATTTCTTGTGTTCCCCCTCTGAGATCAGAGTATAATGTCTTTGTCCCAATAAAATTTAGAGCAAGTTTCATGAGGTCCCACTTATTGATCATTGGTCTTAGATCCTGAGCTGTTGGTGTTCTGTTCAGGAAGATCTCACGTGTGCCAATGAGCTCGAGAGATTTCCCCACTTTCTCTTCTAATAGATTTAGTGTGTCTGGTTTTATGTGAAGGTCTTTGATCCACTTGGACTAAGTTTTGTGCAAGGTGATAAGTATGGGTCTAATTTCAGTCTTTTACATGTCGACATCCAGTTGGACCAGCACCATTTGTTGAAGATGCTGTCCTTTTTCCATTGTATGGTTTTGGCTTCTTTGTCAAAAATTAAGTGACCATAGGTGTGTGGGTTCATTTCCGGGTCTTCAATTCAATTCCACTGGTGTGTTTCTATACCAGTACCATGCTGTTTTTATTACAATTGTTGTGTAGTACAGCTTGAAATCTGGGATGATGATACCTCCAAATGTTTTATAATTGTACAGGATTGATTTACATATTCTGTGTATTTTGTTATTCCATATGAAGTTGAGAATTGCTTTCTTTCAGGACTTCAAAGAATTGTGGTGGTATTTTGATAAGAATTGAATTGAATCTGTATATTGCTTTTGGCAGGATGGTCATTTTTATTATGTCGATCCTACCTATCCATGAGCATGGGAGATCTTTCCAATTCGGATGACCTCTTCAATTTCTTTCTTCAAGGAACTGAGGTTCTTGTCAAAGCTTTTGTAAGGCAAAAGACACTGTCATTCGAACAAAATGGCACCTACAGATTGGGAAAAAATCTTCACCAAACCCACATCTGACAAAGGGCTTATATAAAAAATTTACAAAGAACTAAAGAAATTAAATGCCAAGAAACCAAATACTCCAATTTAAAAAATAAGGAACAGAGCTAAACAGAGATTTCACAAAGGAGGAATCCCTAATGGCTGAGAGACACTTGAAGAAATGCTCAGCATCCTTAATCATCAGAGAAATGCAACTCAAGATGACTCTGAGATTCTATCTCACACCTGTCAGAATGGCTAAGATCAAAAACTCAAAAGACAGCACATGCTGGAAAGATTGTGGAGAAAGGGGGACACTCATCCATTGCTGGTAGGAGTATAAGCTTTTACAACCACTATGCTAATCAGTCTGGTGATATTTTAGAAAACTTGGAATAGCTCTACCTCAAGACCCAGCCATACCACTTCTGGGTATACATCCAAATGATTCCTCACCAAATCACAAGAAAGTTTCCTCATCTATATTCATGGCAGCCTTATTTGTAATAGCTAGAAACTGGAAACAACCCAGATGTCCCTCAAATGAGGAATGGATAAAAAAAAAAAAAAAAAAAAACTGTGGTACATCTACACAATGGAATACTACTCAGCTATGAGAAACAACTAAATCATGCAATTTGCAGCCAAATGGATGGAACTAGAGAAGCTCATCCTGAGTGAGCTGACCCAGACTCAGAAGGATGCACATGGCATCTATTCACTTATAATCAGATTTTAGCCATATAGTACAGGATAACTATACTACATCCAATGTACCATAGGGAACAGGAACATAGACTTTGTTTCCTGTCAATGAGAATTTTGCCCTAGTGGTGCTGCCTTGCAGGCCCCCAATACATGAGGAGGCTCTTGGCCCTCATATGACTGCTGATATGGGGCAGGGACTGTTATGTAGGGACACTCCACTCCAGAGGAGTGAGATGGAGGGATAGCAGGTAGAGGGTGAAAGGGCTGAAGGGGGAGGGGTGGAAAGAGGACACTGTGATGGAGATGTAACCTGAAGTAATAAATTAATATTTTTAAAAATTTAGCCCAAGAAAACCCCCAATAAATGAAGATACTTCTGCTTATTTTGATGTCCCAAGGAAGGTTTTATTATAAAAAAAAAAAAAAAAACTGTGACATGAATTTCATAGTCAAGTCAGTGATTTTACTTACTACTGGCAATTAAAATTCATTGTTTTTTTTATATTTACTTCCTAGTTTGAAACAAGTGCATATAAAAATGTGAATATTTTGAATTACTTTTGTTAAGAAAGAGCCGATACTCTTCATGTTGGCTTTCTATTTATTTGTTTATTTATTTATTTAATGTTTATTTATTACTTCAGGTCACATCTCCATCACAGTTCCTGCATTCTTCCCCTCCAGTCCTGCCCTCCCACCCTCTATGTCCTATCCCTTCCATCCCAACCCTCCAGAGTAGAGTGTCCCTACATATCAGTCCCTCACCCCAGTTCGGCAGTCTTATGAGGACCAAGAGCCTCCTCATACACTGGGGGCCTACAAGGCAGCACCACTAGGCCAAAGTGTCTCATTGAGAGGTAACAAAGTCTGTGTTCCTGTTCCATTTGGTGCATTAGATGTACTATAGTTATATTGTAATATATGGCTAAAATCCAACTATAAGTGAATAGATGCTATGTGCATCCTTCTGAGTCTGGGTTAGCTCATTCAGGATGAGCTTCTCTAGTTCCATCCATTTGGCTGCAAATTGCATGATTTCGTTGTTTCTGATAGCTGAGTAGTATTCCATTGTGTAGAAGTTCCACACTTTTTATATCCATTCCTTGGCTGAGGGACATCTGTGATGTTTTCAGTTTCTAGCTATTACAAATGAGGTTGCTATGAGCATAGATGAGGAAACTTCCTTGATATTTGGTGATGAATCATTTGGATGTATACCCAGAAGTGGTATGGCTATGTCTTGAGGTAGAGCTATTCAAAGTTTTCTAAGATATCACCAGACTGATTTCCATAGTGGTTGTACAAGCTTGCACTCCCACCAGCAATGGAGCAGTGTTCTCATTTCTCCACAACCTTTCCAGCATTTGAATTTTTGATCTTAGCCATTCTGACAGCTGTGAGATGGAATCTTAGAGTCGTCTTGAGTTGAATTTTTCTGATGATTAAGTATGCTGAGCATTTCTTCAAGTGTCTCTCTGCCATTGGGGATTCCTCCTTTGTGAATTCTCTGTTTAGCTCTGTTCCCCATTTTTTGATTGGATCATTTCTCTATTGAACAACTACTGGGTCAGGGAAGAAATAAAGAAGGAAATCAAAGACCTCTTAAAATCCAATGCCAATGAGGGCACAATGTACCCAAACCTATGGGTTAAATTGAAACCAGTGCTATGAGGAAAGTTCATAGCACTAAGTGCCTTCAAAATTTAGATCGTGACAGCCCATATTTGGGAATTAACAGCAGTATTGGAAGAACTGGACAAAAAAATAAAAATTAAAAAAAAAAAAAAACAGCAAACCCTCAAACTCATCAGCACAGGTGACAACTTCCTGAACAGAACACCAACAGCTCAGGACCTAAGACCAACCAACAATCAATAAATGGGACCTCATGAAACTGAAAAGCTTCTGTAAGGCAAAGACACTGTCACTCAAACAAAATGGCAGCCTACAGACTGGGAAAAATTCTTCACCAACCCCACATATGACAGAGGGCTAATATCCAAAATTTACATAGAACTAAAGAAATTAAATGCCAAGAAACCAAATAATCCATGTTGGTTTTCTTATTGGCTCATGAGAATCACAGTTAAAAGAGCTAGTACTCAAGTGCATAGTTCTTATGTCCCTACTTATAAAAACACTAAGAATACAGTCACTGTGGTTAATCCTAAATTTGCTGAGTACTTTTTGAGATACTTTTGCATTTCTTCTGTTTTCTTGATCCCCTTTGTAACTCTGTACATTGGCACTTAGCTAAGCTATATTCCACACTGCCTTAGGGTGATAAATCAGAAGGTAGAAGTGTCCTTCTTAGTCTTCTTCCTTTCCTTTCCATGAGTTTGTTTGAACGCAGCGCAAAAGTGAGAACACAACCTGCTTAGATTTGAACCCCAGAGTCAGTAATTCTTTGCTCACTTCCCAATTTCCCATTCACAAGGTGGATGACCTTGAGAAAATTGTTTAACTCTGTGTCTGCTGTGAAGTAAGACGGATAACTTTTTTTTACAATAAGTTTCCTTTAATACTAAGATACTACACTAAAAAATAGTGATCATGGTATCAATCTTTTTGAGCACTATTGCTAACTATGTCAAATACTCTTCAGAGTAGTCACTAATTTAATACAAATATGAACCCTGTACTATACGAATTACATCTTTATAATTGCTAACATCTTCATCATCATCAACATCATCATCTTTAGATAGATAGGAAAACAATGATACAGCATAGTTAATTATCTGGGACTTGATGAGATGGTTAATGTCAGATGCTTTACTTCTCCTGCATGGTCCATTAAGGACTGCCCAAAACGTTTATTTTATGAGAGAAAGTTGCTTCAAGAACCTATAGCTCTATTAGTGGAACATAAGTACACACAAGAAAAAGCTACCAAAACCAACATCAAAGGGTGAGGAAGTCAACTTTGGTCACTATCAAACCATAAGTATATGGAAATATATCTGTTTATTAAGTTACTTATGTATTTTCTTTCTGTTGAAATAATAGCTTCCCATCCCTCCTTTTATCCCAGTTTCTTCCTCTCATCTCCCCTCCTTTCCATATACCCCACTTCCCCTTTCTCCTCAGAAAGGAGAACATGGGTATCAACCCATCTTGGCATATCAACTTAAGTAGGACTAGGCACATCTTCTTCTGCTGAGGCTAGAAAACTCAGACCAGCATGCTGACAAGATGTCTCTTCTTGTCAGGATAATGAGAGAGAGTTGGAGGAAATCAGACTATGGACCTATATACAACAGATTGTTTGTTTTACATGGAAGGAGAAGATTATGATTGGAGTCTATGAAACCACTTTCTGTTTAATTCTTGACTTCTCTTTTGCTCTAGTGTCTGGGTATGCACATTTATTTGAATATGTATAGTTAATGATTATTTAATGAAATTGCAAAAGCATAAACTGAACAAATGCTTCTAGATCACACATAAACATGCACACATAAACACATGCACACATATATACACCCAAACATGTACACCAAACAAAACAAAACAAAAAAGCTGAGTGAACCCTGTAATGTTGAGGGATTGGGATGATGCTCAGTATTTGGCATCTGTTTCAGTTAATCTGAAACTTGAAACAAGTTGGGACTAACATAGTCAGAGGTAGGATGGAACTGTATTCTGTGTTCTAGGTAGATAGAATAGTTTGTAAAAATGTATATAGGCAATAAAATAAAACAACCATGACTACTCCTGACTTGTAATTTGTCAAAGATAAGAAGAGGCAAGAATCAAGTATCAATGGGTTATTTTCAATGAAGTATATAATGTTATTCAAATGGATATTTACAACAGTAGAATGTTATTTGCAAAGGAATCTGTTCTAATAACCATTAGGCCAAAAACTTTATTTTTCAAAATGATTATTTTGCAGTAGTTTAGAATATTATTTTAAAAACAACATCCCCATTTAAAAATGTAATTTGAGTCATTATAAAACATAACATCATGTAATTTATTTAAATTATAAGAACAGATAAAAAAGCCAACAATAAATTGGAATTTGAGAAGAGTCAAGTTTAAAATAATAAAAGAACCATCCTCAATATTAGGATTATGGAGTGAGTTAATTTCAGGAAAACATAGTTATCATTTTATGGTCAGGCAGTTATAAAGAACATATGTATCATTCAAATTGAGGAAGATAAATAAAAGCCATTCTCTGCACAATTTTTTTTCAGCTGAAAAGTCAATTTATCTCTGCATTTCCCAATTCTTTAGGGTGTGTAATAATTCACAAAAGTTCACAAATTGAGATTCTTCAAGCATAATGGTGGATTCCATGGACTATTAACACAGATATAAATGACATGAATAAAATACTACATAAATTTGTGTAACTGGGTAACAGTAACACATAGTTTTACTATGTGCACCTTTTCTATGAGTTACAGGTGTATTGAATAAGCTTAACTTCCTTAAATCTCAAAATCTTGAATGCAAAATTTGTTACTCTATTGTTTTTATACCCATAATAAAGACAGTACAAGTCAGATATTCACTGTCACTAGTTACTGAACTCTTAGACCATATAAGCAAATTCTAAGTATTGCAAGGGTTGAGGAAACAAGCATTTTTTTTCTGTTCAGAATAGTATTTATTAAGATTCCTTAGGCTTAAAGGCACAAACCTGTAATTGCAGCATTTGTGAGGCCAAGGCAGGAGGAGCAGCACAGTTATCCTGATCTACATGGTGAGTTTGGGATCGCCATGAGACACACAGCTTGAATGTCTGAAGAAACAAAACAGAACGATCTCATTTTCTTTTGAAATTTAAATCTATAATTTTGGTCATAAAGTTAGGTTTTGAAAATCAGTTCACCTTAAATCTTATTAATGTCACATTATCACATATATCCACTTCTACATCTATTTTCATCTATATCTATACTGTTACCAAACTTTTAAAATAGTTATTATTATTTATTTACTAACATTATTCACTTATAACAATTTCTTAATTATTAACAACCCCTTTGACCTAACCACTAAACCTATTGATAATTATTTTCCTAACCTTTTAGAAGGATACAGTCTCTGGGGCAGGTCCTCAATCATCAGGAACACAGTCTTTGTTGTAGATTCTTTATCACACTTAGCAGTCCTTTTTTTCTGGAATATCTCAGATGTAGATCCATCAGGGTAAGTTGGCTATTGCAGTCTCACCTTAAATAAAGCGTGATGCTTTCTTCTCTCTGGGAGACCCTAGTCCCTTTGCATCAGCAACTCTGCTGCTCTGCTTCAGTCCTTAAAGCCTGCCACAGTTTACTTTAGGCCACTGTTCGGAGAGGTCAAACCCCTCTAGGCAAAAGTTGAGCCACAGGGTTTAGTCCTTGGCCTTTTGCTGTCTTGCTGAGGCTTTCTTTGCTCACCAGCTTCTTTCTGCCTCAGGGAGATCTGACCATCAACTGATGGCCAGCACTTTTTTCAGCAGGACTCTCAGAGCTCTCTAGCATCAGGGGCCTCCTTTTTGGGGCTCCATGCACTGTTCTTAAATAGGAGGAACTCTGTTTCAGCTTAATTTGGGCTCTGCCCACTTAGCAGCTGAAAACAATGACAGGCCAGATACTTTGTTTCTTTTTTTTTTAATTTATTATTTTTTTTATTTCTTCCAGTTACATCTCAATCACAATCCCTTCCCTACTCCCCCCTCCTGTCCTACCCTTCCACCCTCTTCCCCCTGAGCCCTCCCATCCTCTACCCTTTTTTTTTTAAGTTTAAGGTAGATCTTTTCCCCCCCAACAGCTCCCCCTTTCAGTCCAACAAATAGTTCTTTCTCTTATAACAATAAATACAATACAAAACAACAGAAATAAATAGGCTACAATTATGAGAGTTATATGGCTTAGCATACATTCCCAATGTCCAGTCCATATGTATTTGGCACCTGACTTTAACATCTAACCATCTCCATGAGTTTAAAGTTCTATATCTAACTCAGCTTTCATACTAACTTGCATCACAAATTTAAAAACATCTTCTTAGATCCAGAACACCCTCTTGGTTCCTAAACAACTCAAAACTTAACTATGAGACTCTAGATATCTATTCTTCAACCATCTCAGAGACATGAGAGGGATAAATATATCTGATTACATAGGAAGTGCAGGGCCTGCAGCTTCCAAAACTAAGAAATGACATACCAGTGGCTGCCTGGACAGTTCCCATTTTCTCTCCATACATTACAGCATCAATCTTCAGCTGTTTGGCCCCATTTCTCTGACAGACATTGATTGTAGAGCAGGAATTATGAAGGACTTACCTACCCTGTCTTGGCAGAGCTAGGCTGTCGACTTATCTGCTTCCAAGTTTTGTCCTTTTCGGATAGCAGTCTGTCTACAGTTGAAGCAAGGTTTTTTTTTTTTTTTTTTTTCCCAAGAGATAGGCTTGCCACTAATTCAACCATCTCACACTGGAGATTCTTCGATACTTATCTTCTACTTGGAGTGGAATAGGGGATGCTGTCAGGAGCTGACATGTCTCAATATCAAAAAATCTTAATTTAAGAAAACATCTTTGAATGCCATACTCTGCAGATCTCTTGGGGTTTTTGAAGATGCCCTATCTATCTCTTATGTTTAGATAAACAAATGTTGCTGTCTCTTAACAACTTGATTTCTGAGTAGCTTAGAAAATAACTGTGATAGACTGTCATAGTAACTAACAAAATGACACGCTTGCATGACTGTTAGTTTGTATTTCTTAATTATCCTAAACAGTTTATGACGGTTGGTAGCAAAAGGCCAAAACTTCACATTTCCTTTTTAAGCATTACTAGGTACAATACCTTTAAGAAGCATTACCCTTAATTTTGTATCAATATACAAAGATCATTACCAATGTGGCCTTAAGTCCATTAAGTCTTTCCTGTTTTTCCTGGCTTCAACCTTGTTTTTCAGTCAATTAAGTCTCCTGTTTGTTTCCTGTTTTCACCTGACTTCATCCTTGTTTTTCCACAAGGTGATAAGCTAATCACTCACAGCCAAGTTGATCTTCATGCCCCGAATTAAGAGACTGTATCAGATATTTACTAAATCTAAATTAATCTAACTCCCTACACTATACTACTTAAAATATAAACCTCAATTCTCAGTGCTTAAAATTAGGCTTTAACTAGACTGTAATATGTGATCAGGCACTGCCACTGGACAACAAGAGAAAGTAAAAAAATCTAAAGGACTGATGAGATGGCTCTGGGGTTAAAAGCAATTGCCATGCAAGTCTGAGATTGTGAGTTGAATCACTAGAACCCATAAAGGAAGTTTAGACACAGCAGTGTGCATCTGTAATCCCAGTACTCTTGTGGAGATATGAGATGTGAAAACAGGAGAATCACAGCAAGATGACTGAGAGCCACTCCTTAGTAGGCAGCAAAGCTACAGAAAAAGCAAGAGAAACTCTGCTTCATACTTCATTGAGGAAGAAGGTGAGGACCAATTCACATAAGTTGTCCTCTGACCTCTGCATGAATACATTCTCTCTCTCTATCTCTCTCTCTCTGTCTCTCTCTGTCTCTGTTTTTTTTCTCTCTCTCTCACATACATACACACATACACACAGAGAGAGAGACAGAGAGAAACACACAAATGGTGAATAAAAAGAGGCAAAGAGAAATAAACTCCAGACTATATTCTGAAGGAACTCATAAAACCATTACATTTAGTAAAAAACCATAAGTACTTCTAAATTAATCAGAAATACTAAAAGCAGATAACTTAGGATATGGGCAAGAAAGGTGTCATGAATAGAGTCTCATTAGCTCAAATGCTTTCTTTCTTCTTTTTTGTTTTTGTTTTTACTGTTTTGGTTTTTCAAGACATGGTTTCTGTGTTCTGTATCAGTGCACAAGTTGTCCTTTGTAGACCAAGCTGGCCTCACAAAGATCCGCATGCCTCCAAGTGCTGGGATTTTTTTTAAAATGACCTTTTCAGGTTGAAAGGGGTTGAGGAAAACTTAGATTCTTAGTGTGTTATTGACTCTCATTTTATACACATGCTTAGAATTCACCCCCCTTCCTTTGTCCCAGAATACCATATCTGATATTTCTTTTGTTTTTCCTCACAAGATCTCAGCAGGTCTATGATAAACTAGTACTAGAAAAATCCACCTGCTATGAAAGAGAACAGCTCTATTAGAAGTCATACTCTGGTAGCGTTTGGTAAATTTTTATGTTCTGATTCTTTCATTTCTTCTCTAGAAACGTGGGTGACCATCCTGAATTTTTCATGAAGCAGTGAAACCATTCAAGCCAAGCAATGATAGCAACATTTGTATGTGCTGTCCATTTTTCCAGAGGCTTCTCTGCAGTCTCCATTCGGGGTTAATTACTGATATTACTGATGATTTCTTCCTTGTATTCATAATTCTTCTCTGGCAATTTCATACTGTTATTATTGGGACTTTCTTTTGTCCTGCTTAATTAAGTGTTGACAAGCTTCCAGTTGATTCTGCAGTCTGCTGAGTTAGCTGCATAATTTGCCACCTAAATAAAGAGCTCTTCATTGACTCAGCTCTCAAGATCATCTCTCTTGCAGGCAGTGTGTACAGAACAGTTGGTGTGACTTACCTGTGACAAAAACAAACAAACACTGGTCAAGAATAAGTTTCATTCTTTTTCAAACAGAACCTTCATCCTTGGATTTTGGTCATCTGTGTTTTCTCATTACTCACTGGATATTGAAAACTAATTGTCTCTGTCACACTGAATCGCCTGCTAGAGAATAGGTGGCAGTAATGGACACAACGCTTCAACCTTAACCTCTGTGAAGCCCTGACAAAAGTCTCTGTGTCACATGCAAATGACTTATTTTCAGCATGACAAAAATCGCAGTGTTTGCATGTGGAAGGCTGTCCTCTAAGAGGGCAGTGTGACAGGGAAACACATTTCTGTAAGTCACGCAGGGGATAGATATTTCTCAAAGTAGTAAAAACAGGAAGCTAGGTAGGCTTGGGAAAACTTTTACTGAAGCAAATAAGCAAAGCCCAGACATAAGATTATTTAAAATTTTTAATGCCTATCACCATGGCATCCAGAACAGGAAACACTCACAAGGAAGTGGTGGGAATCTCTGGTCTCTTTGGGATCCAGAAAGGGCTGCTTAAGGCTAATTAAAATAATAAAATGAAGCCGCAATTCCCACTTCTGTTCTGAGGAGGCATAAGAGAATAATCAGAGCCTGTGTTTGCCTACAAACATTTTCTGCAGATTAGGCTCACTGCTGGATGCTCTCCGCAAGCCTTTTGAAGGAAGCCATGGGCGCTTCCTCTGAGAGCTGCTTTCTGAAGCTGAGAGGGGTCCCAGCTGAGTAACCGGTGCTGCTTACTGGGTAAGCCAGCTGCCTGGAGTACATGAGGAAGCCAAAAACGAGACTGATATGTGGTGTTCTGGGCAGTTGAAGTCATTAGTAATCTCAATGCAGAGATTGCCATGTACAAGTCTGTTTGATCTTTAATATGGTCACATTAAGACCTTTGAGAAATCATGTAATATGCCTGAAATCTTTTACTCCAGTTTAAAACCATATTGTCACATATGATTGACTTGTAAATTATCCACGGGGCAGTTTCTCTAATACCCAGCATACCAGGTCATTTGAGGAAAAAGAAAATACAAAACCTTCATTCTTGCTTTCTGGGAGATTATAACTGAGCTAAAGAACTCAAGCAGAATATGGAAAGCCGTTAAAAATGCATTTGATTAAATATTACATTTCATAACAAATGATGTGCTTGTAACAATTAAATAACCAGAATTACCAAGGAAGGATGATATCTTATGAATGAATGTCTAAATCACAGATCAGTAACAGCAGCATAACCTAGATACTTAGGAATATACAGTCTTAGGCTAATTGGATGTCTTGGTGGTAGAGGAGCTTGAAAGCTGGCCTGATGATTTGAGTGCCTGGATCTCAAGAAGGCAGAAAGAACAAAACAGAACAGAACAACTTTTAAAATGGTTCCTGGTATTCAGTATTCCATCATGTAGAGATTACTAACAAATATCTCTTAAGTAATTGATTAGCTCTACAGTTAAGCACATAGAAAAGAGAAAACCACGGGTATATGTCAGGAGAAACATGCTAGTTCATCTTTCAAAACACCCAGAGAATCCATTTAAGCCACACAACCAAAAATTGTTTGATGTATCAGCTGAGTTCTCATTTGTTTTGAGAACATCAGCTAATTAATGATGAGTGATATTTAAAATGTCATTTAGAGAAAAGATATTTCTATTCCTTAATCTGTACTATAAAGCTGTTTATGCTTTGAGTTAATGTGATATGTGTGTATAAATGGGAAAATTCTAAATTTATAACTTCTGAACAAAATAATTAGCCTTTGAAATATTTTATCTTAAGCAATTATTTTCATTAATATGATTTAATGAACATTTTCATATGAAACTCTCCAAATTATACTAAGAAAATTATGGCATCTCTTTATATGCCCATATATTGATTAAATGAAAAGCTAGATCTTTATATATAAGAAATATAATAAAATATGATTTAAAACGTTAATTTTATAGTTTTTTATTATTAAGTTTTTATAAGGGCAATTTTTTAAATGTTGAAAAACTCTCTTTTAGAAAACTATATAAAATATACACACAAACAAACACTCACACACATGCATACACACCCCACACAACCATGTAGTTTAACAAAGTGATCAATGAATTGGTTCCACTTAATCTTTTCTTTTTTATGTTTATTTATTACTTCAAATTACATCTCCATCACAGTGCCCTCTTTCCACCTCTCCAGGTTCCACCCTCCCACTCTCTCCTCCCTCTCCCACCCATCCCCCTCCTCCTGTGTGGAGTGTCCCTACATATCAGCCCCTCTCAGTTCAGTGGTCATATGAGGGCTAAGAATCCACCTAATCTTTTTAAATAAAAAATTTAAGGCATTAGAATTCACCATTTGTCAGGTAAAGTAGCTTGGATTGTATTGCGCCTGCCATTTATACTGTTTTAAATACTATTTCTCTCTCATTTTTACATGTTTCAGTTTATTGTTTACATTTTGCTCTAATAACAGGTATAATTTTCACCAGTATATTACTTAGGATTGAACAAAAGGCCCATCGTAATGGAATTCAAAAATCAAAATCAGTCTAGACTAAACTACTGCACTTGCTTTTGACAAAGACAGGATGATCATAGACTTATTACATATGTATTAAACTGTGATGCTGGGCCTTCTTTCTGATTATGAACTCTTGAATGTAGATAGAGTTGGTGAAGGTTGATGTTGAGAGCAAAGACCAACAGAAATGAGCCAAATCCTGCATCATAGAGGCAGCACATGAACGCCAGTTGAAGAGCGGAACTTTCCAAGCCACAACTAAGTAGAATGGGAGCAGGTATGAAGCAGAATAGAGTGAGGAGCCTGAGGATGACCTGAGATGCTTTAACTGTTTAAAAGTAAATGCACATGGATATGTTCCTGAATTACCTCTAAGCTTTGATGAAGACATTTTAGTCTAGGTTCTTAGGTTCCATGAGAGGAATAAGAACTTCCCACACCCACACTCAGGGAAAGAATACAGAAAAAGGATAAAGTGATTTTCCCCAACATTGAAACAGACTGTAGGGGAATGTTAATTCAGAAGATGGCTGCTCTGGCAAGAGATCACATATAAAGAACTTCTAGGTCTGTGTGTTCCAGCTGGAAAACAGACACACCTTTAATCCCAGGAGACAGAGCCAAACAGATCTCTGAGTTCAAGGACAGACTGGCAGAGAGCAAGTTTCAAGAAAAGAAAAGTTTATATCCAGGCATTGTGGTATATTCTTTAATCCCAGAACTCAGGAGAAAGGCATGCAGACCTCTGATTATTCCTCCTAGGTTTGGTTGAAACAGGGACTTGAGAGGCAGTGCCTTGGATTTGAGTTCCTGGCAGTTCAGTTTGTGGAATTCCGAGGCAGTTTTACTGGAATAGATTTACAGAGATAAATTGAAGAGAGAATGCTAGACATAAGTAAAGACAGAACCAAAGAATGCGAAGGAGCTGGAGTATTGGAACAGATTACTAGAGTTACTTTTAGGACAAGCAGAGCAATTCAAAGCTGAGAGAAGCCAGTTTGAATCAGTCAGTTTGGAGAGGATTTGAGCCAGAAGAGCTGAGTTGAACCAGTCAGCCAGAGTTCAGAAAGAACAAGAAAGGATGAGCTTGTTTACTAGTAAGTCTCAGAAGCAGAAAACATTCTAGACCGAGATAAGATTCTATGGAGTCTAGAAGCTTCAAGGACTAGGCCTTGACTTTGGACAGAAACTGTAAGCCTCCAAGATGGCAATTCTAAGAGGTGAATAAAAGTTACTTCTACAATAGACTAATGAAAAAGTTGACACCTATGGGACTTGCAGTGCTGAGGAAACTCTACGAAGTAGTTGGAAAACATTGTGCTGGCGCTACTTCCTGCAGCAAGAGATCTGGGGTCATTTCAATTTGGATTCTGTGTGGATCTAGGAATCAGAATGGTAAAAGAGAGCATATAATGGTCAGTCTGGATTCAAATTTTACCCTCAGCATTTTAGTCTATGTCATGGCCTAATATTTGGAGGGTTTTTGTTTTTTTTTTTGTTTTTGTTTTTTCATGAAATTGATGTTAAAACTTAATCTCCAGAGTTGGTGCCTATAAGGGCCAACATGTTGAGTGTCTCTTCAGGAAGAAAAAGCTTTCCTCAAATACACCCTCTCAGTCTTAGACATCAACCCTCCAGAGATGTAAGTCGTTTGTTTTCTTTACAGCAGCAATGGAAAGTTTTAACTAAGATGTCCTCTGTGCAGTGATTTCCTCATCTTAAAATTAGAATAAAGACATCTGAGAATCAGTTACAGTGAGTAAGTGCAGGAATAGGAAAGTGCATGACAGTTGACCAGTATTGTGTAGGTTTGCTTGAATGTGATTATCACTGTCAGAAATAACATTGTTATTATTGTTACATTGTTAGGTAAAGACAATGGCAAAGAAGGCTGATAATACACTGCAACTGGTTTTGTACATTGAAACTGGTTCTACAGCTGTACAACATGAGCAATAAATTAAAATTTTTCAATACAGAAATTATTAATTCACCTGAAAATGATTGGTGAAAATATATTTACTTTTTCTACCTAAAACTCTTGTGTTTATTTATAATATATGGAGTAAAATAAATAGAATAAAGATTATTAATTCAAAATTATAAGAGAAGGTCTTTGATGTGACTTAATTTTATTTTATTATCTTGGTACCTGATACTGTGAAAAAGACTGATTACTTAAAAAAAAAGTTAGTTGTCTCTGGGAATGGTGGCACACCCCTTTAATCCCAGCATTCATGAGGTAGAAGCAGGTAGAACTCTGTGAGGTTGAGGCCAGCCTGTTCTACAAAGTCAGTCCAGTACAGCCAGGGCTCTGATACACAGAGAAACCCTGTCTTGAAAAACCAAAAAGAAAAAAAAAACATTAGTTGTCATAACAATAGTATATTTTTAATTACATCACCTGAATTTTAGTAGACTAATAGCCAAATGTTAGGTACAATCCATATATAAGAATGCTTACTGAAATTATTGACACACTTAATTGCATAATGAGTTGTGACTGTAATCCAGGAGGCTGACAGTCAGGGAGGCCTGCTGACTAGTCATTTTGTCATCAAATCTGCTCCCCTTACTTCTCCAACTCAGCAGCCTTGCCCACCCACACCTCCTTAACTGTCAGCCATTATAATTAAGTACCTACTGCAAATTAATTAACATCTGGAAGAAATTTTCAATCTTTGAAATGATTACAGTTTTAAAGGAACCATGAAGACAAGAACTGCAGAAGGAAGACAAGATTTCCATTTTCTTTGTTCAGAATACCATTCCCTTGTCTTACGTTGTACTACTCTTTTATCTCTGAGTCCCAAATTCTTTGGACAGTCATACCTCAACTATTTCCCTGCCATTGATCGTCACTTCTCTAA
Organism: Lophiomys imhausi; assembly: GCA_907164525.1. NCBI lineage: Eukaryota > Metazoa > Chordata > Mammalia > Rodentia > Muridae > Lophiomys > Lophiomys imhausi. The sequence continues at coordinate 424,262 of CAJQZJ010034151.1, read as the reverse complement.
ACACCTAGTTACTTTCCCAAGACAAGATCCACCTAATTACATGTCTACTAGTGACTTTTCACAGATACTTACCTTAGTGGTTAATTACATTCTTCCTGACTTCTGTTACAAAAACGAACAAATAAACAAACAAAAATGCTTCACAGTGAATAATGACTATAAGTCACTACTGTGTCTCAGTGCCACAGAAGATCCCTATCTTTAGTTAGCTCTTAAATCAGTCTTCTTTAATTTGCATTGTCTCTAACCTCTAACTGTAGAACTTCCAACCTATAATCTAGAAGCTGAGAAATTGGTGCTAAATATAAAGTAGGCAAGTTTGTGAAGATCATCCATTTCTGCCAGGAAGCATCATCCATATCGCCAATAATGCTGAATGTGCCATAATAGATCCATATGCAAACCCTGGAAATACAGAATAATAGTTAGTGGAGAGAAAGGAAGGAGGTCACTTCCCTAAACTGGACATTTTGGATGATCCTAAAAAGACAAGTCCAGGTCTATAGATAGAAAAGCTGGGATTTTAAGCAAAATTAATATGTTTAATAAGTCCAAACAATGAGAGACTCCAGGTGGTATGCATAGGTAATCCTGTAATCCCAGCATTTGAGAGGCTAAGATTGGAGGTTTGCAAATTCAAGACCAGATAGACTCATATAGTATTTCCCTGACTTATTTTTTTTTTTTTTTTTTTTTTTTTTTTTTTTTTTTTTTTTTTTTTTGGTTTTTCGAGACAGGGTTTCTCTGTGTATCCTTGGCTGTCCTGGACTCACTTTGTAGACTTATTTTTTAATACCTTTTATCTACACATATTCTCTCTTTTCTTTATACTTCACAGGCTTCATTGGATTATTTTTAAAAATTATTTCTTAGTTCTAGATCCCAGTCTTAAAGTTCTTATACAATCAAAAGCATAATCTACCAAATGCGGTTTTATATTTAATTTATATTAAACAAATAAACAAAACTAGGCACTTGAAAAATAAAGTGACAAAAATGCTTCAAGACTATTTAAGAATATTCTAGCATAATAAAGGAATTTATACAAATACACAAGAAATGTGGAGGGAGATCACTCTATTTGTGACATCAATAGCTGAAAGTATAAAGACATTTATCAAATTTCATTAAATAAATATCACATTAGATACTTCTCAAGTACCAAAATGAGGCAAGATGAAAATTAGACAATGATTTTTGTTGTAAAACATTTTATCTCTTAAGAAAATTTCTACTCTCTCTCACTGAATACTAGATGTCCTAAGATCCTAAGAATTGGGTCTGAAGGTGACTTAGATAATAGTTTTTGGGATCTCTTGTTTCACTTGGGCTTTGTAGGCAATTTACTGAAGCTTGGTGAAGGAAGATAGAAAGGTAGGCATTCATGTTATTCTCCTTGCTCACGCTGTGGTTGGAACCCAAAACTTCCAACCACTAAGTCAATGTTCATTTTTCTCTCAAATTCTGAAATTGAGCCCCATCCCTTATCTCCTCACCCTAAGGTACTGAAATCTGGAATTACTACAAGGTCTCTTAGGGTCCCCCAGACCCCTTCCTCCTAAACTAAGGCACTATGAGCTTCATAATTAATACTTTCATAAATTATCCCAATCCTTGATATTTGTTTTCTACAAGACACTGACAGAAGGCTTAGAAATGATATTGAAATGCCCATAAGAGCAAAGATATATGTTTACAAATACACAGCACAGTACCTATTTGTTGAGTGTTTATTTGGTGCCAATTACCTTTCAAATATATTCTATGAAATAATCCACTAATTCTCAAAACAATACTATAAAGTCTCTAATTTCATAAATGAGTAACTAAGTAAAGGCATAGGATAACTTGCTGATGGTCACACAAGCAGTTATATAAAGATTTGGGTTCGAATCTTATCTGAATACAGGCTGGGCCACATTGTTATTTTCAGAACAGTGAAAAGACTGGCCTGACTTATAGAACCATAGATATACTTGTGTCAGAAAAGCTGGCCATTAAGAGTCTTCCAAAGTATTTTTCTTTATATATCTTAATCTAATCTCCAAATCTCCAGGAAGACTTTGAGGTGGAAAAGCTAATTTACAGCTTTGGTTATACAATCAGCAACTTTTCAAGCGTAGATACATACCTTGATAATTAAGGGCTTTATAGTCATATTTACTGTCAGTAGTGAGCATAGAGAATTTACTAGAAAAGATGTAGATAAATATATCCAACCTACCAATAACTAATTTAAAAGCAATGCTGATTGCTTGCGCTGTCTGAAATATGAGTCAAAGCCACCAAGATTATTAGCAATCTGAGGGAGATCAAGGGAAATTCAGCATTGTCATATAGTGAATTTGGTGGAAGTTAATCAAATATTATTAATATTTTTATAAGATGTATATTAATCATTAGAGAATGGACTAAGCATATCATAGAGCCTTCCAAGGTATTTTTCTTTATATATCCTCATCCAATCTCCAGGAAGACTTTGAGTTAGAAGTTACATACTGAGGTCATGTAGTTAGCAAATTTTCAAACATAGATCATGCCTTGATAATTATGGGTGTTACAGCCACATTTACTGGCTGTCTGTAGTGAGCATAGAAAATTTACCAGAAAAGATGTAAATAAATATACCCAACCAATATATAGCATATTATAGATCATGCAGTAGTATTAACATTGAATTCCAAGGCATACTGCCTTCAGCTCTCTTATTCATCTGACATCTCAATTATCCTTGGATAAAGTTGTAAAACTTCAAACTGTATTAACCCATTTTACTAAACAGAATAAAATTGCCTGATAATTTCTATCTTACTTGAACTCTGTTTTTGATATGGTTCCTCACAGTTTTCCTCTTGAAATGTTTCTACTGTTGTTATTTTCATAATATGTATTATCATATATATATATATACATATATATATATATGGTTTTGTGTATGTGTGTATATACATTCAACTGTGTATGGATGCACATGTGTATGGGAATCATGTGTATCAATGTACATGGGGAGACTGCAGGCAGAAGTTGAGTGTCTTTCTCAGTCTCTACCCTGATCTGTTGAGGCAGAGTTGGTTATATCCAGCAGTCCACTCCTTTAGCTAGGCTATCAGGTCATCTTGCCCAAATGATTCCCATGTTCTCATTCTAAGGGCTAGGATAACAAACATTCATTACTTTGTACAACTTTTTGGTAGGTTCTAGGGATCCGAATACTGATTCCCATGTTTATGTAATGAGTATTTTACATATAGAAATAGCCCCCTAGTCCAAATTTTGTCAATTAAAATTTCAGCTAATCTATAGTTACTAGTCGAGGAAGTTTCTTTTAAATCTTATTGTCAGTTTTGTTGCGGTTTCCAAGTTCCATGTTCTTATCTCATGAATATGGAGTGTTTCGTCAAATGATCAAGTTTCAGAAGCTTGGTCCCTAACTGACAATGTTTGGGACTGCTTGAAGAAATGGAACCTGGAAATATATTAACACAATTTAGTGAATAAAATAAGACTGTAGAGAAATGACTGAGTAATTGGAGCATAGGAAAATGTACAAGGGAACAAAACAAAATTAACACACTCTTATAGTTTGTGTTCTAGTTTGTGTCTAAATGGAAGATGGGAGATCCATGATGAAAAAAAAAAAACAATCATAGCAACAAAATAAACTATTAATCATAGCAAATTGATTTTTTTTCAGGATGGAATTATTTGTTATAAATGTATGAAGTTTAATATTTTTTGCAAATAAATAAAATATGCTACTCACTATAATTAACTAGCATGGAAGTGTTTACAACTCAGTAAACTTCTATACAGTTAAAATAGATATTCAGATTGGAAACTGTGGAGCTCCCCATTAAATTTTACATTTCCAGTTTTGAATAAATTTTATGAACTGATCTGCCACCAAAACCAAAATAGCCTTGACAGAATTAGAACAGTTAAAAATTCTAATAGTTTTATTGCATCTTTCATAAGTCATGTCCATTATCTTCATTCAGGCCAACCTTTAAAAACCATAAACATTGTCTGTCATATGTAGAATCAATATATATTTATTGATACAGACATATATATGTATGATATATATAGATAACATAATACATGTGAGTACAATATAACATGAAGGAAAACACAAAGGCTAAATATTAGGTAATGAAGACTATTAATGAACTTAGCATGTATAAAAAGAACATGAATGTCTATCAGGTCGAAAATTTAATGGATAATGGCAAAAACTGTACTCAGATTATGTTAGATCAAAAGGCTAAAATTTCACTAAGAATAAAATGTTCATATAAAATGAGGAAAGGTGGAGAATTACAACAAAGCATTCTTTATTCACAAAAGGAAGAGTAGGTAGCAAAGAAGCTGAGAAGAAATATGATTGAAGTGATGAAACACTTTCAGAACAAAAGAGAAAATGTTTTAAACATTCCTCCATTGCTGTTGGGAGTGCAAACTTGTACAACCACTATGGAAATCGGTCTGGCGATATCTTAGAAAACTTGGAATGTCCCTACCTCGAGACCCAGCCATCCAAATTCTGGGTATCCACCCAAACGATTCCTCACCAAACCGCAAGGTCATATCCTCATCTATGTTCATAGCAGCCTTATTTGTAATTGCTAGAAACTGGAAACAATCCAGATGTCACTCAACTGAAGAATGGATAAAAAAATTGTGGTACATTTACACAATGGGATACTACTCAGCTCAGAAAAAGGAAATCATGCAATTGACAGCCAAATGGATGGACTTAGAAGAGCTCTCCTGAGTGAGCTAACCCAGACTCAGAAAGATGCACACGGCATCTACTCACTTATAATTGGATTTTAGCCATATAGTACAGGCTAACTATCTTACAACCAACACGTCAAAAGGATCAGGAACATAGACTTTATTACCTATCAATGGGACAGTTTGCCCTACGGCTACTACCATGTAGGCCCCCAGGGCAAGAGGAAGCTCTTAGCCCTCATATGACTGTTGAACTGAGAGGGGATGATTTGTAGGGAAAATCCATATTAGAGGAGTGGGATGGGTGGGAGAGGGAGGAGAGGGTGAGAGGGTGGAACCAGGAGGGGTGGAAAGAGGGCACTATGGTGGAGATGTAACTTGATGTAATAAATAAACATTATAATAATAATTTTGTTAAAAAAGAAGAGAAGGATGCAGCTGGTGAGTCAGGTGAGGTAAGCTCTGTGACTCAATTTTAACATCTTGGAAGTCCCATGTGATCTGCAAAGGAGTTTTCTCCATGAACTGATGAGGGCAGTCATCTATTACAGAAAATGAGAGGACTAGGTGGGGGTAACCAGATGACACTTTCAAGAAGGTATTTAGTCAATGCCAAGAAAAATGTGACTTGTTTGGAAAGGAAATGAAGTCAGGAAAGAGCATGATTTTGATGGAATCACTTAATTATATTTTGAAAATAATGGAACTTCTTTATATTTGTTGTAGATTTCTATGAAACATCACTTTTGCTTACAGCCCCCAAGACTAGGTTCTGCAAGCTGTATCCTCATGGTCAAATCCTTCAGTTATCACTAAATACCAGGTTTACTTCTAAAGCCTTGGATATTTTTTTGGTATCTCCATCACTATGTATCAAAATCAGCTACTTACATAGATAACTCTAACTCTTCATTCCCCTGTCTTACCATCCTTTACTGCATGACCAGAGTCAAGCAGCAGATAAAGTTGAAATATTTGAATGTGTTCTGTCACAGAATACAGGCTTCTGAGTACAGTATTAAGTTGAAGCATTGTAACTAACAGTAAGAACTACAATATGCTTCTGTAACTTCATCTCATCTCATTTTGTCCTTTAAAATATACCAGTGCTTTGATGTGCTAAATCATAGACTATTTTGTCCTCAAGCATACTTATTCTCTGGACCACTTTCCCATTTCTTATTAGATAATGTCTAGAAAATTTTACTTCAATATATCAATATATCTGAGAATGATTCAATATTCCCAAAACTTTCTTTAAATTATAAAAGTAATATACATATATAATAAAAATAACAATATAAAAAATGAAAAACAAAAGTAAAAAATAAACAAAGGAAAAGCCCTGACATGACATTGTACCATATATACACATATGAGTTTGTCTAAATGAAATTGCCAAATAACAGGGAAAGAGAGGCCCAATTGGGCATCTCTTCTCACCAAATGAAACTTTTCATACAGGAACTGAGATACATCTGATTGATTTGTTGGCCAAGGGATTCTCCCCCAAACAACCTAAACTGTTTCCAGACTGTAGGTTGCTCTTCCCAAACTGACAGGAAGGCCTCCCTGCTAAAGACAATACCTGTACAACTCATTGAACATGGAGAGGTTGAGCTTGTGGCTACATAGAGCTTTTACTTCTACATTTTAATGTCTTTGGTATGTAAGTGAACTCAGAATACTACCAAAGGATAAATTTCAACACCAACCAGAACCTTTGACTTGCAATAGTGTCCTGTATGCAAGATATACTAGTGCAATGGTGGTACACAGCTTGTGGGAATAACTAAACAATAACTGTTTTGACTTAGGTTCTCTTCAAGACATGAAGCCCATACCCAACTCTGCTTGGGTGACCAAGAACCTGAGGCTACATACCTTAGGGATTGTGATAAAACCAAATATTAGTCTTATTAAAACAAACAAAAAACAGCTAAGGATTACAAATATCCTTTCCCAAATATAATTTCTATTCTAACAAGGCCAACATGTAACAGCCACAAATCATCCAAGCCAATCACATAGAATTTTGAGAAAGAAATATTAGGTTTACATTTTCACAGCAACTATTCTTTGAGTCTCCTGTAAGCCACCAAGGGATCCTAAGACAAACTCTACAATGAGAAAGATGGTAAAGCTAATACTATTTTACAGTGATACTACCAGTTTACTATTTTGAAAAATAAAAATAACATTTATAAAACTACACCTCTAGGGTAATCCACAAATGATAACTGCTCCTTTGACTGTAAATTCCACATTCATTTATTTCTCTCAAAAATTTCAGGTTACTGTATAAGATACTGAGAGTATTCTAGTGTGGTAATCTAACAAGACAAAGGCAATCCTTGTTGTCAAAGAATTTGTACTTTTCAAAGGTAAAGACTGAGGCTCAGTAGTTAGTTTGTTACTGAATAAAAACTATGAGAAGTATAAAATAAAGTTAGTATAATATGAAAACAATCCAATTTGTCCAATTTGCCATCATCTACTTTCGTTGTAGTACCCCCTTCAACTAGTAGGGATTTCACAAACATTTTTGATCCTATCACTTTTGATTAAAGATAGAATATTATGTGAATATGTGAGTGTGAGTGTGTGTGTGTGTGTGTGTGTGTGTGTGTGTGCTTGTGTGCACATTTGTGATAGAAGGAAGTATTGAGTGTCCATTAGAAAAATGGAGTTACGGTGGTGGATGCTAAAGGATGCATCATTGTATTGAGTGTCCAGAAATCTATTCTTGAAAACTTGCAGTGAATGTCAGTGAAAAAAAAAAAAATTCATGGTAGAAATTGCCAGCTTATAGATGGCATATAAACTTTATATTATAGAATCATTAGAAGTTTAAATTCAGAACCTCATTCCAATGCCACACTTTTACTAGTAAATTACAGATTTTAAATTCTCAATCTTCCCTTCCTATCCAACAACTACTATATTACATAACATCCTATACTCCATTACTCAGATTAGTGAAAAGAATTTCTCTTGACTAGTTTTATACTCTTTTCTTCTTTGTTTATAACATGCAATTTGCAGAAAACAAATTTTATCTTGTCACAGCCCCATATTCAACCTACTATTGGTGTCATATGTTTTCAAATAGAGTCCAATATGACATTGAAGTTTTTTTCTGATTAGAGTGTCATGGTCTAAAGCAGTACTAAAGTACCTGTATGTAAAAAATTAATAAACTTAACTCAACTAAAGTCTTAATTAGCCTTTATTTCCTACATTCATTCTATTTTTCTATCTCTCCTACATATTATATTCCTATGTCTTGTAATGTTTTTACACTCAATCACTTGTCATCTTTGACAGAGAACTTTTTGTTGACTTTCCAACTGATTAAAGCATTACCCCAGATATTTTATATTGTTTGTGGCTATTGTGAAGGGAGCTGTTTCCCTGATTTCTTTCTCAGCCCATGTATTTGTTGTATAAAGAAGGGCTTCTGATTTTTTTTTAATTAATTTTGTATCCAGCCACTTGCTGAAGGTGTTTATCAGCTGTAAGAGTTCTCTGGTGGAATTTTTGAGTTCACTTATGTATACTACCATATCATCTGTAAATAGGGATAACTTGACTTCTTCCCCTTGATCTCCTTTAGTTGCCTTATTGCTCTAGCAAGAACTTCACCAAGATTTATATAATCATGAAACTCTCTTCCTACCTCTAACCTAGCAGGCATCACCTATACTCACCTGTGTACGTGCTATTTTCCCCTATTAAAGTTTGACTTTTTGCCAAACAAGGGTGTTGTTTCTTGCATTTATGTTTCCATTAAATAAGAAACTCCATAGCATAACACACACAAATATAAATGCAGTGATATGCTTCCATCTAACCGATGGCTTCTTCCTCTTTCCTCCCCCTGGCTTCTTCCTCCAGTGATCCTCTCTGTTCCAAAAGCCTGCTAACCATTTCCCCACCTACCTCACTTCAATCCAGCAGCATTTATTCAACCAATCAACTTTAAATTCAGTATAGCAAGGTTTAGACAACAAAGACAAGTATCTGTGATAACCATGTATGGAGCCAATAATTAGCAATAGAATACCAGCAGCCTTCAGATTAACTCAACAGCTGGGGATCAAAATGTTAAATTTTAATCTAGCTTGTTAATTCAATGATAACATTTAGTGGTCATGATAGATTCTATAATATTAAATAACATGAAGGGCAAGTTTATAGATTTTTCTTGTTTATTTGTGTAAGGAAAATACTTTCTATAACACACAAAAAGCTGAAATAATGTAAAAAACAATTAACATAATACAGAGTGCCTTATAATAAGTTATGAAAGGTAACAACCAATAAACAATGGGGTAAAGGTATGAAAATTATATATTTTAATAACTTGTATCCTGGTTTATTCTTCTAGAAAATTTATTGTTTCTTCTCACTTTAACTGGGTAATGAGGTAAAGAAAATGGGCAATATTTTTTTATCTAAGTTATAATGTAAGATGATGATAATGTAATTTGGAGGAAATATTACTAATAGAATTGGAGTAAAAAGCTTGAAGATCAATTATTTTCTCATTGTGCAATTGGATAATAAAATGAACTACATATAATTTTGAACATGTTTTTTACTTTTATTGCAAATATTTCATATAATTGATAAACAATAAGTTCAGATATGTGTTCTGCATAAAAACATTTTATATTATTCAGATATCTATCAATGGTTTAAGCATAAAATGACCTCAGATGCATATTCCTGAGGATAACCCTGATTAAAACTGTTGTAAATACTAACAAAGAATCATCTACTCTCTCATTTTCCAAAATATCTTCATTTGATTGACAACTCATGAGCTGTGCCTTCCTATCATAAACTTCAACATACTGCCTTTCAACAAATTCATGTATTGGACTATTTTATATCAAAATTTACAAGATGATTCTTTTTGATTCTCTTTCATTAAAAGTTTGAGAGGTCAAAATCAACATATAAAGATCAACAGAACTAACCAATCTAGGACCTTAGAGACTTACAGAGGCTGAAAGGCTAACCGAGAGAGAGAGAGAGAGAGAGAGAGAGAGAGAGAGAGAGAGAGATGAATGAAAAGAAAAAAAGAAAAGAAAAAAGCTTAGATTAGACCTAGACCTCTCCTATATTAATATAGATGATAGGCAATTTTGTCATCATACAGATCCCTTAGCTAGTGGAGGGAGAAGTCTCAGTGGTGGACTTGCTTCCTGTTAGTGGGACACTTTACATTAGCTGAGCTGCCATTTGATGCTGCAGAGTAAGGGGAAGCTCTTAGCCTTCATGTGACTGATGAACTTATGGTGGCTTTTATATTGGAGCTCCTCACATTGGAGGAGAAGGATAGATGGGAGGGCAAGTAGGGGATGTGATGGTGAAACCAGGAGGGGAGGAGGGAATCGGCTGTGATGGAATTGTAACTTGAATTAATAAACAAATGTTATTTTAAAAAAATGTTTGTGTGTCTCTTGAAGGATTAGGTATTCATTGACTACAATGAAAATATTGTTAGCACACTTTAAATGTTTCAGAACATACAAATGTGATCTACACTGACTAAATTTCCAGAAACAATTGTATCTTCATCATCTGGCATGTCAAGTTTAAAATAAAATGATAGAACAAAGTGCATAAAATAGTTGCTGCCCATCCCTAATTGATCAATGTTATATAAAATAATGTTAAACTTGCAACTATTTTATCATATTTATAATGTTGATTTCTTTCAATCATAAGGCTTGGCCATCAAACCCAACATTAGCCATCCCCGGTGATCCCAATTCTTAAAAAGACATATAGGGCCCCAGTCTAACATTTCTTTGGCAGTTTCTAATGTGATATAGAGGGACAAGGGTAAAGCTGACATAAACATGTTCAGAAAAGAATCTGCATGCTTTCAGTATTTTGTATTTCCACACTAGGAATTTGTGCACTGATTTATTTCTGCGATGTTTCCCAGCATGTTGACTATTTAAAAATTAAAAACGATTCTGCTCAAACACACTTCATAGTTAAGTACCATTTATTATGATATCCAATTAGGTATCCTGATCACTTTGTTTATATAAATCTCCTGCCTCGTCAATGGTGATAATTAAAGATGATGTTTAGAAAATACCACTTTATAGTGTTTTTAAAATAGTAGTTATGACTGATTGATTGAGGAATTGCTCTGGAGGTATGATAGATCTTGAAAATATGATTAGAATGATGAAAGAACAACAAATAGATATATAAATTGATTTGAGATAATAGTAATTTTAGATTTTAAGAGAATTAATAAGTTTGAGGGGAAAGATTACAAAGTAAAAAGATTCTTCCATGAGTTAAATACAGTTCTGTTTTACTTTACTCTTCAAAAGTATTTTTTAGCATAAGTACATAATGAAGGGTAAAAATCCTCAAATATATCCAAGATGTTTGTGTAGAACTGAAAGCAATGCATGGAAGAAAAGCAGAGTCAACTGTATTAATTTGGGATGGGAAAGTAAAGAGCCACATATCATAGATAAAACAGCTTGGCCATCATCAGCGTACCAGGGACCAGATGCAAGAAGAAAATAATTACAGGGTTCATTATGACAATCAGGCATCAGGTGAAAATTATCGGATTTAGGAAAAAGAGAATATAGGCTGCTTCAGAGGCTACTCCAGAAGAACAAAGCTGAAGTTAGAGCACCATGGGGTGTGGTTACAAAATCAGTGTTTCATTCTTGAAAATTAAGATAAAAGTTTTTTTATAAAATGTTTTATATTATTTTTTAGATAATATGAAATTAGGACACATTAATAATTTCAGCAGGGTATAAAAATAACACTGTAATCCCATGTAATAACCACATCAACTAACATATTAATTAGATTCAGTATGGAAATCACATTACAACTATTTTAATTAAAGTATTAAAGAATAACATGAAATAATATAGACAAAGTACCCTATATTTGTTTATTTTAGTGGTTCTATATGGTGCAATAAGTAGTCAGTTGAACTTTGTATTTAATTCCAAAGAACTTACTCTTAGATTTAAGAGGATGTTTGTAGTTCTCATCAACATAGACATAGATTTTCATTTGTGTAACGAATTGGAATTATGCTCTAAACCTAGCACCAAACTTTGATGGCCCAGGTTCATCCATCCAGAGTCAACTGGACAGAATATATGGGAAAATGAAGACGGTTAGTTTATCAAGAACTGCCAGAGAGATTAGGACACAGAAAAACAGAGATGAAACCCAAAACAAGTGAAGTTTTTAAAGGGGAGTACTATCAAGTAAAAGCAATCCTCTCTTTTATAGATAAGGAATTATTCAGAAAAAAACCCAATATAATAAATTGTAGAGAGCTGCGATGTGCCGCGCCCTAAAGATGGCGCTGGTCTCCGCCTTCCACCAGCCCGACGGTGAGCGCTCTCTATGATAAGTTCATATTTGGCAAAGACCGCTGATCTGGCTTGCTTCCGCATATTTGGGCCTCTAAGATAGCACCACTTGGCTTTACTTGACTGGCTGTTCATTTTAGTATTTAGCCTGTGGGTTGGGTCTTCCCCGGGCATTTCGGAATTCAGAACACTGTTTTCAAGGGACCTGAATAAACTGCTGGAGAAGAGTTTTGTGAGTTGCGTCATCCTTGCTGGTCGAGGGGGACGTGACAAGTGGTGGCCCGTACGGGGACCCAGAAAAGACTCAGAACTCCTGCAGTCAGGGGCAACGCGTTGGTAAGTTCCTGGGATAAATCAGGACAATAAAGTTTCACGGAGATAGCGAACACAAAGTAAAGATTTGCGGATAATAGCGAACATATGGTAAAGATTCGCAGAGATAGCGAATGAAGGGTAAAGTTTCGCGGGAAAGCAGTGAACCGAAAGTAAATTTTTAACATGGGATTGTCTGAGTCACACCCAATTTTTCTGGCTCTTCAGGAGCTACTTTTAGCTAGGAATTTAAAGATTAAGAAGTCTACCCTAGAAAGATTTTTGAATGAATGTGATTCTGTGGCTCCGTGGTTTGCAGTGTCCGGGAATCTTACGGTATCCTGCCGGGACAAATTAGGCAGGGACTTGGATTTTGCTTGGGAGCAAGGGACTCTGAAGCATGGAGTAAGACCGATTTGGAAAATGGTGAGGAGTTGTTTAGAAGATCAGAGATGTTGTAATGCAATCAAAGAGGGAGAATCAACCTTGGAACTGCTGCAAGGGGAAAGATCTGAGCAGGTAGACAGTGAAAAGGAAAGTAACAAAGGCGAAAGATTTGAGCAGGCAGACAGTGAAAAGGGAGGCAAAAAGAAAGTTCCTCTCTATCCCGATCTTAAAGATTTTAGAGATTTTAGAGATTTTGAGGACTCAGAGAGCACGGATTCTGAAGGAGAGCTACACGCTCTAATAGAACAGTTGGAGAGGACTGTTATTAGAAAAAAGGAAAAGAAAAAGGTAAAAGAGAAGGACACGCCGGCGGCAGTCGGAGTGGGTGGAGCCGTTGCTACAGCACCTTCAGCCACGCAGGCGGCGGCTGGTAAAGCCGTTGCCATGGCGCCTTCAACTCCTCTCCCATATCCAGAAGCTACTCAGATAGATCAGCCTGTTCAGTCCCTGAAAGTAGGGAGATCTTTCTGCCCGGGGATGTGGACACAAGTAAGAACAGAATAGAGCATTGTCCCACTGCACTTGCTGCTTTGGCCTTGAATGGTATCCAACAATGCTTGCACTCTTTTGGAGTTGCTCCTGCCAGTATAATAGTGCCTTATTCCAGTTATCAAATTAAGATTTTGTGTGGCACTGTAGATGACTGGGCAATATTGCAATGTAGCTTTGAAGGAGTAATTGATAACCACTATCCTAAACATCCATTGCTATCATTTTCTAAGGAGCACCCAGTGATATTCCCTAAGGTTACTTCAGCAGTACCACTTCAAGGGTCACCAAATGTGTTTACTGACGGCTCAAAGACAGGCTGTGGAGCCTATTTGATAGAAAGAAAAGAGCCCGTGTTATGTCAATTTCAACCGGGCTCCCCCCAACTAGTAGAGTTGAAAATAGTAATTGAGGTGTTTAAAAGATGTCAGTTTGCATTCAATTTGATTTCAGATTCAGTCTATGTGGTCAACGCAGTGAAAGTATTAGAATTAGCAGGTCCTATTAAGAATAGTAGTACTGTATGTGCCTTATTACAAGAGTTACAAGTTTTAATCTGGCAGAGAAAATGGTGTTTTTATATTCAACATATCAGAGCACATACAGGATTACCTGGACCATTAAGTGAGGGTAATGATAAAGTTGATCAATGGACCAGGATGGAATGCATTTTTTGGAGCTCATTCCTGGATCAAGCCAGACAGTTTCACCAATTATTTCATGTAAATGCAAAAACTCTACAGCAGAATTTCCATTTATCTAGAGCAGATGCTAGACAAGTAGTTTTGGACTGTCCTCAGTGTGTGATTCATCATCATCCTCCCAGTGTGGGAGTGAACCCTAGAGGGTTGATGCCACTCAAAATCTGGCAAATGGACATTACCCACATTTCAGAATTTGGAACCTTAAAATATATTCATGTATCTGTGGATACCTGCTCAGGTATCATACATGCTACACCTATGAGTGGAGAAAAGGCTCGCAATGTCATAGGACATTGCTTAGAAGCCTGGGCTGTATGGGGAAAACCACAGCAGCTGAAAACGGACAATGGACCAGCCTTTACGGCACAGTCCTTTGTCTCCTTCTGTAATCAGATGGAGATACAGCTTAATCATGGATTACCATACAATCCTCAAGGACAAGGAATTGTGGAGCGTGCTCATGGCACCTTGAAAGAATGCTTGCAAAAACAAAAAGGGGGAATAGGCCAAGGCCGTACCCCCAAGGAGAGAATGTCTTTAGCCTTATTTACTTTAAATTTTTTCAATTTGGATGCTCAAGGCCGCTCAGCAGCGGACAGACATCAGGATTCCCATGGTTCACCTAAAAGCATGGTGAAGTGGAAGGATATTTTGACAGGCTCTTGGCGGGGGCCTGACCCCGTGCTAACATGGGCGAGAGGGTCTGTTTGTGTTTTTCCTCAGGATCAACAAGATCCAGTGTGGGTGCCTGAATGCCTTGTGAGGAAGATTCGTCTTGAAGAACTTCCTAAGGATCCTGGTGTTAGTAGCAGTGAGTATGTCAGGAATGACTGAACCGAGATGGGGGATCCTGTCGATATTCCCAAAGCCGATGCCGATCAGACATGATGCAACTGTGTTTCCATGCTTATTTAGCAGTAATAGAAGCCTAGGCTTACCCTACCTTCCCTTTGATGATCAGAAAAGCCCTATAGAGGGTAATAGAAATGTCAGCTTGAAGGGTAGTTTGTGCTTTTTAATGAGGTTCAATAGGTCAGATGATACAAAATGCATTAAATTGTCTCAGCAGTCAGCAGATTTTTTACCACAACTGAGATTTGGAGGTAGGAGTGGTGGTTTTTTTCATGCATTGGTTCTTGCCTTGAAGGATAGTGGCCCACACGAGTCTCTGACCGGGACCCCCCCAGACAGCCATGCTGGGCACCTTTTTGTAAAGGATCCGCAGGAGAGGAAGGACCTTTTCCCTGGACTGGATGTCAGGAGCGCAGAGCAGTTTGGGTTCAACAAGATTATTTTTCCTTTAGCCCCATGATTAGTAATATAATGAATAAGTCTTGTACAGGAATGCTTGATATATCTACTAGGGATCCTCAGCAGACTGCCACCAATCCTTTTGATTTGTGGCTTTTGTGTGGAGTAAATGGAAGTTGCATGGACTTGGGACCTGTCATTATGCTTGGGGGAGGAATTTATCAAAGAGGTAATTTTTCCCTAGGGTCTGCTACCAGATTGGATTTTTCTAGCGGTAGTGGCTCTGGTACTTGGAATTCTTTGTTTCATTCTTACCGCAACAAGAACTTTTCAGCTTCGCCAGTATGTCTCTGGCCTCCTTTTCTGTGGATTGTAAGTAATGGGAGTGCATCCTTGGGTGAAGAAAAGTTAGTATGCACTCCGGGCACATGTTTTTATGCCCTATGATGGAATGCCACAGCCTTTCCTGTGGCTGTGGTGACTAGAATGCCTCGATATGTACCAGTTCCTGTAGAGGCCCCTAATACCATGATGCTATTCAGGTTTAACAGAGATTTTGGCATCACTGCAGCTATTGTTACTACTATCACTGTTGCTGCTGTGGGAGCTACTGCCTCAGCTATTGCCTTGTCTAGTTCTATACAGACTGCCAATGCCCTGAATAACATCTCAGCCACTGTGGCACAGGCATTGGATACTCAGACCTCTATGAATTCTCATCTCAAAGGAGGTCTTATGATAGTTAATCAACGCATAGATTTAATACAAGAACAGATTGATTCTCTTTGGCAACTAGCACAGTTGGGGTGTGAGTGGAAAATGCAAGGTTTGTGTGTTACTTCCATACAGTATCAAAATTTTACAAAGGCTGCTAATTTGTCTAGACAATTGTCAAAGTTCCTCTTACAGGATTGGTCGGCTGAGTTTGAAAATTTGATGAGAGAGCTGAGAGCGACAATCGTCCACATCAACTCCACTTGGGTGGATTTGAGCCTGGCTACTAGTTTGACTTCCTGTATTCAGATGGCTATGGATCATCTTAAGGAGTGGGCGGACGTAGGCTCTTTGACGATACTAATGATATTAGCCTCTCTGGTTTGCCTATTGTGCATCTATAAAATGAGAGCTACACAAAAGCATAATGCAGCCATGATTATACAAGCCCTTGTCGCCATTGAGGCGGGCCAGTTCCCTCAGGCATGGCTCGCTGCCGTGAAGTAAATCTTCACTGAGCATATTCCCTGCCCACTGAGATATTCGTTCCACGGATATTAGGGTCTGGCAAGTCAGTGACGGAGTTGACGGGTAAGTCTCGGCCACCTAAGACAGGACAGTCCCGAGTGGGGATGCTGACCCAGAGACAGGTAAGAGTTTGAGCACGGCCCTCCTACAGGCTCAGGCCCACTGTGAGATCCCCAGATAGAGGGATTACGAAGCCTTTCCAGGGACTTTTTATCTACTTTAGAAAAAATAAAAAAAGGGGGAACTGTAGAGAGCTGTGATGTGCCACGCCCTAAAGATGGCGCTGGTCTCCGCCTTCCACCAGCCCGACAGTGAGCGCTCTCTATGATAATAAGTTCATATTTGGCAAAGACCGCTGATCTGGCTTGCTTCCGCATATGTGGGCCTCTAAGATAGCATCACTTGGCTTTACTTGACTGGCTGTTCATTTTAGTATTTAGCCTGTGGGTTGGGTCTGCCCGGGCATTTTGGAATTCAGAAGACTGTTTTCAAGGGACCTGAATAAACTGCTGGAGAAGAGTTTTGTGAGTTGCGTCATCCTTGCTGGTCGAGGGGGACGTGACAATAAATAACACCAGTCTGAGAAATCCTCAGTTATGATAGGGTAAAATCCAAAGGCTTTCTTTTATAATTGGTATACTTCTCTATGGGGGTATATCCAAGACTCCCAGTGGTTGCCAAAAACTGCATACTAGAGAAATATTTTATATTCTCATATATTTAGAGGACTTTTTAATATTGTTATGCTATATAATCCACATTGATGTTATGAACATGTCCCAGTTTTGTATTATACATTTTTATGTTAAATAATATATACCATAGTTTAACATGTTTTACGTTTTTCCTATACAAACATGCATATACTTACATATAAGACTTAATTTGTGAATTTGACACAGTAAGACATTAATAACAATAACAAATAGCAAAATAGAAGAATTCTAATAAAACTTATCTTATTCTCAATGTATCTTTTTTGTATATATCTTATAATGTGAACTGAGAGAGTGTCTGCCTGCTAGGATAAAATGAGGTAAATGACAGGTACTGTGTCATAGCATTTGAATACCACAGAGTTCCTAGTGACATTGCTGGAAGGAAGGGGTCTATTTCAGTTCATCATGTTGGACTATTTTATAGTGAGGACAAGTAGCCAGTGGCAGTGAAACATGGAGAGGGTGACTGCCATTTTCAGCCAGACAGAGTAAGAGATCATCGTTACTCAGAACATCATGCCATTTAAAACATAAGTCTTTATTTCAAGAAAAAAAAAATCCCCTTACTACTTTCAGACCTCCTATGGGTAAACTGAAAACTCTTAAAAAAAAAAACATGGATAAAGGAAGACCACTATGCAGGGTGAGACCAGCAAGAAAGCAATGAAAGCGCAGCAGGTCTGGCCAAACCTAAACCAAAGCAAGAAGGGCAACGGTGAGTGAGTGTTCAGTGTTATTCCAGCGGTATTGATGTATATAAGATCATACACTTAAATATGACTTGTTTTCAGAACTAAAAATCAGGGCACTGGCGAAGGTGAAAGTAAGAAGAGTTAACATCCTCAGCCACTGCTTTATTAATAACATTCCAAATTCTTTTAATACTTAGTGAGTCCGTCTAACACAATGGAGCAGAATGGAAACAGAATAAACATCTTAGAATATTACATAGGAATATTACATAGATAAACATAATGAATTTTCTTTCTTTAAATTTTTTTTCATATGTCACTTTGTAGTACATTTAGTTTAAAACTCAGATACCTAAAATACAGTGTAACAAAGTGTTTCTAACAAATGAATTAGATATGACATGAATTAATGACTGCCAGTCTACATGCAACAGGATCATATATTCATACATATGTGTGTGTGTGTGTGTGTGTGTGTGTGTGTGTGCTCATATTGATGATGTTAGCCAGTATTTATCTTTTTTTTCTATTTTCCAAACATTGCATTTCTTCGTTTTGGTGTGTGTGTGAACCCACATGCCATCACATACATACAGTAGTCAGAGAACAACTTACAATAGTTGATTCTGTCCTTCAAATACGTGGATCCCAGGGATTGAACTTAAGTCATCAGGCTTATAAACTAGTGACTTCAGCACCCGAGCCATCTTGTCAGCAATTTCCATATACTGAGCAGATATTTTCCCCATTACAATGCGCAATTCTCTCCAAAACCTAATTAATAGGGACCACTACTTACCATTTTTAGTCATCACCTTCTTTACAATTCTGTGTTGTACTCAAGAATTCCGGAACGTTAGTCCA
The DNA here is from genome assembly GCA_907164525.1 of Lophiomys imhausi. Lineage (NCBI taxonomy): Eukaryota > Metazoa > Chordata > Mammalia > Rodentia > Muridae > Lophiomys > Lophiomys imhausi. The sequence goes on along the minus strand of CAJQZJ010034151.1, from coordinate 405,420 downwards.
AATGCAAGCAACAAAAATTGAATGTAAATGTTTCAGACTATAAACGTCGCACTCCTTTCTTACTCTCTGTGCTTTAAGACTCAATTGCATCCCAGCATTTGTGTTTTGTTATCTTTTGTTGTGCCTCTGTTAGACTACACTACTTTATATACATATTCATTGGATGGGCATGCTTATTTATCACAGTATACTCATATCATTTCTGCTAGAGTCACTGAAGGTCCACTCTGTGGTGTGATGCACTTCACTTTTCAATTCCTCAGCTCTCATATAAACTTCTTAGGATGTTATAAGCCCACTACTTAATTGTTTCCTGAGGATTCTACTTCACAGGTTTTAATTTGCTCACCCCAGTATCAGGAATCTTAAGAGCCATTTTAATAACATCCTTGACATTTCCCAATGGTTACAGTTTTGATAATATTTATGTTATAAAAATCACATTTTAAATAGACATACAAAATGTATAATATAGACAATAAATAGTACATGAATTAATTATATTTTCTTGTAAATATGATTATTAGTCATAGCTTCCATTAATTTATTTAAGGATCTAGAAATTGGAGAAAAAATTAAGTAAAAGTAACTAAGACTTAGTGAGACCAAAATTAGTCAGCCATTTTAAATACATTTATTTTATTTTATTAGATACCTTATACTTTGTACATCATTTCTCATCTTACAATAAAGATATTAAGACTCCAGGCTTAGGGCTGGAGAAATGACTCAGCAGGCAAGAAAACTTTCTGCTCTTGCAGAGGACTCAGGTTGGGTCCAAGAATGCAGATGGTGGCTCACAACCATCTGTGTTGTAACTCCCATTCCAGATAATCAACGCCTTCTTCTGATTCTGTGGCCACAAAGATCACACATAGTATACATGAATACAAACAGCCTAAACATTCATACACATAAGAGAAAATAAATCAGATTTTATTTTTTAATGTTTATTACTTCAAGTTACATCTCCATCATAGTACCCTCTTTCCACCCTTCCCAGTTCCACCCTCCCACTCCCTACCATTTCTCCATTCTGTCCTACTCCTCCAGAGTGGAGTGTCTCTATATATCAGTCCCCCACCCCAGTTCAGCAGTCATATGAGGGCTGCTATGTGCTTCCTCATATACTAGGGCCTACATGGCAGCACCACTAGGGCAAAGTGTCTCATTAACAGGTAACAAATTCTATGTTCCTGTTCCATTTGGTACATTGGTTGTATTATAGTTATCCTGTACTATATGGCTAAAATTTTAACAGATACTAAGGCTTAAACAACTTCCCAGAATGCATATCGTGAAAAGAATATTTAGAAAAACTGAGATTTGAGGCTAGGTTGCCATGCCTTACATCTGCTACATTCAATACTCCTGAAACCTTAATAACAATTTGGTGGAAGATTCTGCATAACAAATAACAAACTAGCAGGTAGAGAGTGTACATTGTATATCATATACCTACCCTTAAGCTGGGCATTAAAGAGATTTGAAAAAAGGCAAAAGGTCCTTCTCACTATTTTCTCTTCTTTGAGGAATGTAGTTAATATCTGTAAAATATTCAATGGGTTTATTTCTGTTTTTTTTTAATGAATTAGTATCTCTCAGTTCTCAGTTTTAATTTCTAATGAAGTTATCTATAAATATTTATAAATGTAACTAACAGAATCAAAATTTAGTTTAGCATTTTAATTTAATTTTTTTTGGGGGGGGCTATTTGAGACAAGGTTTCTCTGTGTAGCTTTGACTGTCCTGCAATGCACTCTGTAGGCCTTGCTGACCTTATAGATTTCCAAGTGCAGGATTAAAGGCATGCACCACTACTGTCTAGCTGTAGTTTGATATTCTTTTTTTAATAATTTATTTTTTTATTCCTTCAAGTTACATGTCAATCACAATCCCCTCCCTAATCCCCCCTCCAGTCCTACCCTCCACCCTCTTCCCCCTCAACCCCCCCCATCCTTTTCCACTTTTTGAAGTTTAAGGTATATCTCCCCCCACAACATCTCCCCCTTTCAGTCCAACAAATGGTTCTTTCTCTTATAACAATAAAAACAATACAAAACAACAGAAATAAATAAGCCACAATTGTGAGAGTTATATGGCTTAGCATACATTCCCAATGTCCAGCCCATATGTATTTGGCACCTGACTTTAACATTCTACTATCTAACCATCTCCATGAGTTTAAAGTTCTATATCTAACTCAGCTTTCATACTAACTTGCATCAAAATTTTAAAAACATCTTCTTAGATCCAGAACACCCTCTTGATTCCTAAACAACTCAAAATTTAACTATGAGACTCTAGCTATCTATTCTTCAACCACTTCAGAGACCTGAGAGGGATAAATATATCTGATTATGTAGGAAATGCAGGGTCTGCAGCTTCTAAAACTAAGAAATGACATACCAGTGGCTGCCTGGACAGTTCCCATTTTCTCTCCATACATTACAGCATCAATCTTCAGCTGTTTGGCCCCATTTCTCTGACAGACATTGATTGTAGAGCAGGAATTATGAAGGACTTGCCTACCCTGTCTTGGCTGAGCTAGGCTGTCAACTTACCTGCTTCCAAGTTTTGTCCTTTTTGGACAGCATTCTGTCTACAGTTGAGGCAAGGGGTTTTCTTGCCAAGAGATAGGCTTGCCACTAATTCAACTATCTCCCACTGGAGATTCTTTGATGTTCATCTTCTACTTGGAGTAGAATAGGGGGTGCTGTCAGGGCCTGACATGTCTTGATATCAAAAAATCTTAAGTTAAGAAAACATCTTTGAATGCCATATTCTGCAGATCTCTTGAGGGTTTTAAAGAGGCCCTATCTCTTATATTTAGATAAGCAAATGTTTCTTGTCTCTTAGCAACTTGATTTCTGATTTGATATTCTTAAGAAATATTGTTTACTGTCATAAAACTTACACAGAGAATGCTGCAAGTGAAAACTTTAAATCTCATTCCTTAAGCAAGTACCAATGTCTTCTAAATTTCTGAAATCTAAGAAGATAGGAGGATTAAGTCTGTCCAGTCATGCTATCATTAGAAAATGCCCAAGAGCTGTGTTCTGGGTCCTCAAGCATTCTATAACCAGCTATAACACACTTATGTTGCTTAAGTGGCTTCTAGGATTTGATTTGTACCTATTCTAAGAAGTACTCCTAGACAATAAGTAAATTGCATCTCTTAGAACCCTAACTACGAGACACAGCTGTCCGTAGGAGAAGCCATGTGTTAATAAACACAGTAATGTATTCTTGGAAAATCAAAGGTGGAAAAGCCTATCCTTGGTCTCATTTCACAACTATGTTTTAAATGGTGACTTATCTTATTCTGTTCAACAAATATTTATAACATTGTTCTAAGCGAATGGCATAACTGTGAGACAATTGTCAGAACAGTATGTGCTCAATATGGCTCATGCAATCTTTAAGCTTATGTTGAAGTACCAGTGTTATTAGTCAACTAACTGTAGAGTTTATAATTAAGTTGTATTATCAATAAGTTACAAATGAGACATAAGCATTATAACATAGCATAGACATATAAAAATGAATCTATTTCAAGTGTCTGCCTATATGACTGCAAAAAAAATGTAAGCTAGTTTCATACTGTTCAAGATAAGCAGAGGAGAGACATTGATCCATACTAATTCTATATAGTACTCTCCAGATTTTTATATCATGTACAATTTTAAATAAATAATTGTTTTAAAAAGTCTATATTAATTAAGTTCATCCCCAACACATACATCTACACCACAGTAATTGCCTCTTTGCTGAGGGAGTGGGTGGGAAGACTATATGAACCAAAATCCTAGAAATTATGTTATGAAATAGGCTCTCCAAGATATGCTTGCATAAACAACACTGGAACAATCTGTGGCAGCATCAATGAGCACACCAATGTGGAGGGGGAGAAATTTTGCAGGGTCATACCCTTTGACAAAGACAATAGATAATTAATGTCTGCTTTAAAAGGAAAATTAGCCTTTTCCAGGAATGAGTCCCCTTATTGGTTGTCTAATGTAGAGTTTTCACCCTGAAACCACAGATCATAAACAGACTCAGTGGGATATATATATATATATATATATATATATATATATATGCATATAATATATGCATGTAATTAATACATAAATATAATAATATATACATATATTATTACATGTATGCAATCATAATCAAGGTAAAAGAGGCTATAAACTTGAGAAACATAGAGAAGTGTTGTAGGGAGAAAAGAGAGTGGAAAATGATGTAATTCTGTTGCAGTTAAAATAACAAAGCTAATAATTTTAAAACTTGCAATTGTTTTATATAAATAAGAGTATTTTTATGGTAGAACAGTGGTAGGACAATAACGTATTATCCAACCACTCCCTGACTGGATTTGAAACTCACTGTGTAAACAAAAATCCTTAGTAATGTAAACCAAGTCTAAATCTCATGTTTACAGAGGTCTCTGTCTTAGAGGGAACCTACTACTACTACTACTACTTAGTTTAATTGACACAGCCTCAAGTCAACTTCTAAATATCTATGTTTATACTCATAGATAACAGCTAACCACAGCTTTGGTCAAAGAAGCTTTCCCTTGTCATTAATATTGGTAAATGCAAAGACCATGGCTGCCTAAAATGTTGAGCATGAAACACAGTTGAGAGCTCAGCTCTAAACACAATGCAGTACTACCTTAAGGTTCAGAGAATGTTTTGGAAGTTTAGGTGTGACAGCTGCCCTAAAAGGAGAGAAGAGCTCCTAACTGCCATTATCTCAGCATTATATGGCCAGGGCCATCATTGACTCTCAGTGCATAATTACACTGGGCTTTCTCTCCCTCCCTCCCTCCCCTCCCTCTCTCTCTCTCTCTCTCTCTCTCTCACACACACACACACAAACACACACACACACACACACACACACACACACACACAAATACATGCACATGAGAGAGAAGTTGTGGGGAGAGTAAGGAAGATAAAGAGATTCATTAGTAGGAAAGGTACCTGGTGAGTGGGAGAGACATAAGGGAGAATAGGGGCGAGGGTGCTCAGCGCTCATTACATACATGTATGAAATTGTCAAAGAACAAAATATATTAGTAAAAACACCGGCAAAGCATCTAGTATAGCATATTAATCTGGCAAGATACACCACATCCAAGAAACTGCAGTGTCCTAAGTATTTAGCTCTGAACAGTAACAACAAAAAAGCAAGACCTGACCTTAAGAAGGTTACTTTGTATTACTGGCACATAATATACAATTTATAGCCATACATAGTTAACATTAAAACCAACTTGGAGAAGATAAAGATAAATTAAGTTTGAGATACAATTTTGTTAAAGAAAAATATGTGTTTGATTTACTATAAGAAAACACTATAAAATTGTTCTCTTAAACAATAGATATCCTGTTTCCACAGTTCTGAAGGCTGGGAAGTCCATGATAAAAGTGCTGGGTGGACAGTTTTTAGTGAGTTATTTTTCCTTGTTTGGAGTTTGTTGAGTTGTAGATTAAGATTAGAGCAATTAAGAGTGGTACTGAGCCAGTAAGTGTATAGAATAGGAAATAAAATCCTGCATTTAATCATTCTGTTTGGTTTCCTCATAAGGTAATGATAACAAGTGTTGGTATAAGAGTAGCTTTGAAAGTAATGTAGAATATAAGTTCATTTTGTATTGTTCTGCCTTGGTGGAGTTAGAACAATTTTCTCTCCTTTTTACGGAGGCACTAGTTTCATTATGAGAGTTCAAAACTCATGATCTTATAAAAATGTGTTTATCTCTGAATGACCCATCTTCAAATACCATGGAAATGTGAACTAAGATTTCAATATGGGAATTTGGAAAGGAAATCATCAATTCAACTGAAAATAACAAAGGACATAAATTATACCTTAACATTGAAAGAGAAAAGTAAGACTGCTTGTCTGAGAGAGCACCCTGAATTTATGTGATGATAACCAGAAAAAAATCTAAATCAGACATTGAATTGAACAAGGAGCCATTTGTAGTAATTCCAGAGAAAATCTGCAGAAATTTTTGGATAATAAATGGGAAATATTAAATTATTTTAAAATCATTTTAATTTGTAAAATGTTAAATTCTTGTTAATTTCTTCCTAAGAAATATATTATATACTTAAATCTATATTTAAGTATATATATATATATATATATATATATATATACTTAAATCTACCTTCTTCCCAAATAAAATAGATCAAATCAACTTTCTTTAAATAATACTATGAAAAATGGTTTTTAGTCATTTCTATTTCTACCTTCTGTAAATAAGCTTAATGTGAAGTGGGTATGTTTAACAACATGAAAATAAGAAAAGATATGAGGTATTTTTAGAAAAAAAACCCAACTGGATAAAGATATATATTATTTGCCAAAACTAAATTCTAACTTCGAATTACTCTAATTTCAATAACTAAGTAAAAATATTTAAAAGAGATCAAATAAGTAAGCAAAGGAAACTTATTGACATTTATCAAATCTTGCTTAATTCTTCCATTTGAAAAATTATTTCTTTCTTGCTCTTTTTCAAATTCATGGTCTTTTGTTCTCATTAATTTTTATTATATACAAAATCTATCACTAAAATTGTTGTTACATAAAAAATATATATACCTAATCCAGAAGATGATGTCCCATTTCTGGGAATAGGAATACCATGCAGTTGTGAGTTTTCACAAGAGGGAGCTGCATGAAGAACTTGGGTCCTTTAAAATAGCAATATACACTCTGGGCCACTAAGATATCTCTGCAGCCCCCTGATTAATATTTTGCAAGATGAAAATGTCCCTTTCAGTAACATATTCTTACATAAAAAGTATACAAGGTCGAGTTCGGAAGATGGCGGCGACCTACACTGACGCATTCTGAACGCGGGAAAAAAGAGCCATAAAAAACACAGAGTTACTGGGCACTGTGCAAAAACCGGAGGGGCTAGACCCCCCCCCCGGGAACGCTCACAGCTCCCAAGGGACTGTTAAAAGTCCCAGGGCAAGGCTCTCCCCATCTCTCACAGACACGGAGGCCACTAAACCGGGGACTCGGGAACTCCCATTTGGAGAGGCGCCTGGTAAGATCGATCCCAACTTACAGCAGACAGAATCAGGGTCCACTTGGCCATAGATCGCTGGCCTATTGGGCTCCCCACACATCAGGCTGAACTTATACCCACTTAGAAAAGGTTGCGAGATAGTGGAAGCCTTAGCAAGGAACAAACAGGGGG
>CAJQZJ010034151.1:342920-378180 GCA_907164525.1 Lophiomys imhausi | reverse complement strand
TACAACCCCTTTAACCTATCCACTAAACCTATTGATAATTATAACAACTACTTTCATAACCTTTTAGAATGATACAGTCTCTGGGGCAGGTCCTCAGTCGTCAGGAACACAGTCTTTGTTGTAGATTCTTTAACACACTTAGCAGTCCTTTTTCTGGATCTCTCAGATGCAGGTTCATCAGGGTAAGTTGGTTATTGCAGTCTCACCTTAAATAAGGCTTCATGCTTTCTTCTCTGTGGGAGACCCCAGCCGTCTGCAGGCCAACTTACTTCTTTTGAATCAGGAACTCAGCTGCTCTGCCTCAGTCCTTAAAGCCAGGCACAGTTTCCCCTAGGCCACTGATCGGACAGATCAAACCCCTCTAGGCAAAAGCTGAGCCACAGGGTCCAGTCCTTGGCCTTTTGGTGTCTTGGGTCCAGTCCTTGGCCTTTTGGTGTCTTGCTCAGGCTTTCTTTGCTCACTGGCTTCTTTCTGCTTCAGGGAGAGAGCTGGCCATCAATGGCCAGCCCTTTTTTCAGCAGGACACTTGGAGCTCTCTAGCATCAGGGGCCTCTTCTTCTTTCTGGGCTCCATGCACTGTCCTTAAATAGGAGGAACTCTGTTTCAGCTTAATTTGGGCTCCGCCCACTTAGCAGCTGAAAACAATGTCAGGCCAGATACTTTGTTTCTTCAAGTCTATTGAGTCTTTCCTGTTTTCCTGACTTCAACCTTGTTTTTCAGTCTATTAAGTCTTTCCTGTTTTTGCTGACTTCATGCTGATAATGCTCTTCAGGCCTCGAATTAAGAGACAGTATCAGAAACTCCTATATATTTTCTAAATCTAATTTATCTAACCCCTACAATATTGTTAAATAGGTTTTAGAGGTTAGAACCAGGGATATCTCTCTTTTTCTTTTGTCTGTCCTTCCTTCTCTCCTATGTGGGGGGGGGAGATTTTTTAAAATGGGATATAGACATAATATAGGAATGAAAAAGAAAAAGGGACAGATTATTGAATATGCTCTTATATATTTGCATATTGATACAAAATTAAGGTTATATTTGGCTACATTGGTATTGATCTTTGTATATTGATACAAAATTAAGATTATATAAGACTACATCAGTATTGATCTTTGTATATTGATACAAAATTAAGGATAACCCTTTTTAAGGTATTGTACCTAGGTAACTCTTAAAAATGCAATGTGAAGTTTTAGCCCATTGATAGCAACTGTTACAAACTGTCTAGGATAATTAAGAGATGCAAACTAATATTCATCCAAGCATGCCATTTAGTTAAGTGCTAGTATAGTTTATCACAGATGTTTTCAAAGTTAACTGGAAATCAAATTGCTAAGAGACAAGCAACATTTGCTTATTCAAATATATGAAGACAGATACGTGGTGGACTTCAAAAACCTCAAGAGAATTGTAGAATTTGGCATTCAAGAAAGGTTTCTTTCTTTTTTTTTTTTTTTTGGTTTTTCGAGACAGGGTTTCTCTGTGTAACAGCCCTGGCTGTCCTGGACTTGCTTTGTAGACCAGGCTGGCCTTGAACTCACAGAGATCCGCCTGCCTCTGCCTCCCAAGTGCTGGGATTAAAGGCGTGAGCCACCACGCCCGGCTCAAGGAAGGTTTCTTAACTCAAGATTTTTTTGATATTGAGACATGTCACCTCCTGACAGCACCCCCTATTCCACATCAAATAGAGGATGAATATTAAAGAATCCCATTTGGAGATGGTTGCATTAGTGGCAAGCCTGTCACTGGGCATGAAAAAATCCCTTGGTTCAATTGTAGACACAATGCTGTCTGCAAAGGACAAAACTTGGAAGCAGGTAAGTCGACAGCCTAACTCTGCCAAGACAGGGTAGGCAAGTCCTTTATAATTCCTGCTTTACAATTAATGTCTGTCAGAGTTCTACCCTCTTTTAATCCACATGCTCAGTATCACTTAATTTACCTTCTTGTGGAGATCACAAAGAACAAGAAAAGAGAAAGTAATGAATAGTCACTATTCTTTCAAAAACAGAATTCTTAGGAATGGTTGGTGGGGACGCCACTATGTTAGTTGGTATTCCTTAAGCCTTTCATAGTGTTTACAGCACAGACCCTGCTGCTCAGAAATTTCTTGATGCTTCTAGGCTCTTCCATTTCAAACAGAAAACTTATCGTAAAGACAAGTTTGCTCTTCTAACGTTAGTGCTTTTGATATTCTAATTTCACTGGGATGTAAATAGAGTTTGTGAAGATCAGTGGGGCAACCAATGGTAATATTAAGAAACAAATTAAGAGTATAAATTGTTGACTAAAAATAACTGCTTCACAGGGACCCAATCCCACAGTCAGTGAGAATGAGTAAAGCAGGATTCCTCCTGGTATTAGAGAATTTTCTGAGATGAATTACAAGTAATGAAAGAATCAAGTCACATTCTTAGCTGATGAATGGAATTTTTCCACTGAGGAGAAAAGAACTCATTTTCACTTCTTGTCTTTGTCTGAGATTAATTTCTATGTTGGTTTTGTTTTGTAAACTGTTTCTTTCCAGCTCAGATTTGTTAGGGTGGATAACACTGTCCTTTACTTGTCATGATTATTTTAATTCAATGGCTCAATATTCAGTATGTCTCTGTATCTTTTCATTACGACCTCATGTATGTTTAAACCTGTTAGGAAAATTAGTAAAGCAGACATGACTAAAACAAGAAGGAAAATGTCCCCTTCCCAGCCTTCTCAGTAACATTGCAATGGCTGTTTCCTTCCTATTAGACCTCAGTGTACCTTGCATCTCTCCCCCATTTTATATTTCTCTACAATATTTACTGGCATTTGATATGCTATGTGAGATGCAACCATAATTCAAAGTTGTCCTTCAACAAATCATACCGACTCGGGTCCAATAAAGACCAATGTTCTGACTACATAATGGAATATGTTAAAAATGTTGGCCTATTCCATTGGAAGTCTCCATCTTAGAGATAAAGTCAACAACTACCCCTCCCCTGAAGTCCCTGATGAGGGAATTTCAAGGAACTCTAAAACTGCCAAGATCAAAGTGGCCCTAGCATAAAATTAGTAAATGTAGACCTATAGTTTTAATCCACTATGCACAAAAACAACTTAAAGTGCTATAAAGTAAAATTTATGGTACAATATTTTTAAGTGAATGGACTACTGACACATAAAAAAATTTGGCCTTTTCTAGTTTAAAAATTGATTAAAAAGATGCTTTAGGCAACTGTGAGACAATCAAAATTTAAAATTAATTAAATGTAGAGTCAGTCACCATGCATTAAATCACTATCATCCATTCAGGAAAATGTTGGCTTTGGAAAGAACAGAGCAGAAGAAGACAGTAAAAAGTTAAAAATAAGACATTTAAAAAGATGTCTAAAAATAACCCAAATATCATAAGATTGAATAAAAATAAAGAGCTAGGCAAAACAAAGGAAAACAGTTGTAGTTACTACTATTATTGAGACTTTGACAAGTCCTTCAACTTGTGCAAAGCCCCCGGATTTATGTTGTCCTTATGGAAGTGAACATTGAGAAACAATTATTCTTAGTTTTGTCTTATACTTTAAGAAAAGCCTTGCTAGTTAGGTACTTGGTACATTTTCATATTGTAAGTGAGCATGGTGTGGTGTTTCTTTGTCTAATTCTAAAGACTGAATGTCATTTCCTAAGGTATTCCTGAAAAGTGATGGTTCTTCTAGGATATTTTAATCAGGTAAATCTAGGATGATATTCAGAAATGTGTTTCTTGCTATCTCATCCTCTCTGGTTCTGTTTATATAAGATGGCCCTACACAGCTGTCCTCACGCCTGTGGAAAATGAGTTCCAGAACTCTGATGGACACTTATGAAGTCACTCATATGCATGTCTCAATATTTTCACAAAACCTCCAAACAGCCTCAGGAGAAACACAACGCAATGCCTTGTTCAGAAAGGAGAAGTTGGAAATCTATTTCAAAAAGTCCGTGGGAGAGTGAAAATGAGATTGCCTCTCATGACACACACAGAGAGAGAGAGAGAGAGAGAGAGAGAGAGAGAGAGAGAGAGAGAGAGAGAGAGAGAGAGAGAGAGAAAGGCATATTGAGACTTACGGGCATGCACTTGGAATTGCAAGTGGAAGCAGCTGAAGCACAAATTATGTTGGGGCTATTGCAAGTGACATGAGACAGAAGTGGAGACCTTTTCCTGACAGTTCTATTTTCCATTCACACACCTTTTAGGTGGACCTAGAGATGATTCTAAGCACCAGAGAACTTTTTAAAAATATTTATTTATTGCTTCAGGTTACATCTCTATCACATTGTCCTCTTTCCACCCCTCCCAGTCCTGCCGTCCCACCCTCTACCCCCTATCCCTTCCATCCCACTCCTCTGGAGTGGAGTGTCCCTACATATTAGTCCCCCACTTCAGTTCAGAAGTCATATGAGGGCCAAGAGCCTCCTCATACCCTGGGGGCCTACAAAGTAGCACCACTAGGGAAAAGTGTCTTATTGACAGGAAAAAAAGTCTACACTCGTGTTCCCTTTGGTGCATTGGTTGTAATATAGTTATCCTGTACCATATGGCTAAAATATGATTATAAGTGAAGCCATGTGCATCCTTCTGAGTCTGGGTTAGCTCACTCAGGATGAGCTTTTCTAGTTCTATCCATTGGGCTGCAAAATGCATGATTTCATTGTTTCTGATATTTGAGTAGTATTCCATTGTGTAGTTGTACCACAGTTTTTTAATCCTTTCCTCAGTTGAGGGACATCTGGGTTGTTTCCAGTTTCTAGCTATTACAAATAAGGCTGCTATGAACATAGATGAGGAAACTTCCTTGTCACTTGGTGAGGAATCATTTGGATGTATGCCAAGAAGTGGTATGGCTGAGTCCCGAGGGAGAGCTATTCCAAGTTTCCTAAGATATCGCAAGACTGACCTCCATAGTGGTTGCACAAACCTGCACTCACACCAGCAATGGAGGAGAGTTCCCCTTTCTCCACACCCTTGCTAGCATGTGCTGTCATTTGAGCTTTTGATCTTAGCCATTCTGACAGGTGTGAGATGGAATCTCAGAGTCATCTTAAGTTGCATTTCTCTGATGATTAAGGGTGTTGAGCATTTCTGCAAGTGTCTCTCAGCCATTAGGGATTCCTCTTTTGTGAATTCTCTGTTTAGCTCTGTTCCCCATTTTTTTTGATTGGACTATTTGGTTTCTTGGCATTTAATTTCTTGAATTCTTTGTAGATTTTGGATATTAGCCCTCTGTCAGATGTGGGGTTGGTGAAGTTTTATTCCCAGTCTGTAGGCTGCCGTTTTATTCGAATGATAGTGTCTTTTGCCTTACAGAAGCTTTTCAGTTTCATGAGGTCCCATTTATTGATTGTGGTCTTAGATCCTGAGCTGTTGCTGTTCTGTTCAGGAAGTTGTCACCTGTGCTGATGAGTTTGAGGGTTTTCCCCACTTTATCTTCTAATAGATTTATATGTCCATCCTTATGTTAAGGTCTTTGATCCACTTGGACGTAAGTTTTGTACAAGGTGATAAGTATGGATCTAATTTCATTCTTTTACATGTCGACATCCAGTTGGACCAACACTATTTGTTGAAGATGGTGTCCTTTTTCCATTGTATGGTTTTGGCTTGTTTTTCAAAATTTAAATGACCATATGTGTGTGGGTTAATTTCTTGGTCTGCAATTCGATTCCATTGATCGACTGATCTGTTTCTATACCAGTAATATGTTGTTTTTATTATACTGCTCTATAGTAGAGCTTGAAATCAGGGATGCTGATACCAGCAGATGTATTTTTTTTTTAATTGTACAGGATTGATTTAGCTATACTGTGTTCTTTGTTATTCCATGTGAAGTTGAGAATTGCTCTTTCCAGGTCTATAAAAAAATTTGGTGGTATTTTGATAGGAATTGCATTCAATCTGTATATGGCTTTTGGCAGGATGGCCATTTTTAATATGTTGATCTTACCTATCCATGAGCGTGGGAGGTCTTTCCATCTTCTGATGGCCTCTTCAATTTCTTTCTTCAAGGACTTGAAGTTCTTGTTGTACAGGTCTTTCACTTGCTTGGTTAGAGTTATCCCCAGGTATTTTATATTATTTGTGGCTATTGTGAAGGGTGTTGTTTCCCTTATTTCTTTCTCAGCCCACTTATTTGTTATATAAAGAAAGACATCTGATTTTTTTAAATTAATTTTGTATACAACCACCTTGCTGAAGATGTTTATCAGCTGTAAGATTTCCCTGGTGGAATTTTGGGGTTGCTTATGTATACTGTCATATCATATGTAAATAGGGATAATTTGACTTCTTCATTTCCAATTTGTATCCCCTTGATCTCTTTTAGTTGTCTTACTGCTCTAGCAAGAATTTCAAGTATTATATTGAAGAGATATGGTGAAAGTGTGCATCCTTGTCTTGTACCTGAGTTTACAGGAAATGCTTCAAGTTTCTCTCCATTGAATTTGATGTTGGCTACTGGCTTGCTGTATATTGCCTTTATTGTTTCTAGGTATGGTCCTTATATGCCTGTCCTCTCTAGGACTTTTAGCATGAAGGGGTGTTGGTTTTTGTCAAATGCTTTTCCAGCTTCTAGCGAGAAGATCATGTGTTTTTTATTTTTCAACATGTCTATATGGTGAGTTACGTTGATGGATTTTCATATGTTGACCATCCCTGAATTCCTGGGATGAAGACTACTTGATCATGGTGTATGATAATTTTGATGTATACTTGGACATATGCCAGTATTTTATTAAGTATTTTTGTGTATGATCATGAGGGAAATTGGTCTGAAGTTTTCTTTCCTTGTTGGGTCTTTGTGTAGTTTAGAAATCAGGGTGACTGTGGCCTCATAGAATGAGTTTGGCAGTGTTCATTCTGATTCTATTTTGTAGAAGAGTTTGAATAGTATTAGTATTAGCTCCTTTTGAAGGTCTGGTAGAATTCTGTGCTGAAACCATCTGGCCCTGTGCTTTTTTTTGGTTTGGAAATTTTTAATGACTGTTTCTATTCCTTGGAGAACTATAGGACTGTTTAATCTGTTAACCTGATCTCGATTTACCTTCAGAAGATTGAATGTATCAAGAAAATTGTCCATTTTGCTTAGGTTTTCAAATTTGGTATAGATTTTTAAAGTAGGACCAAAGATTCTCTGGATTTCCTCAAGGTCTGTTGTTATTTCTCCATTTTAATTTCTGATTTTGTTGATTTGGGTTTTTCCCTTAGCCTTTTAATTTGGCAAAGGGTTTGTCTATTTTGTTGATTTTCTCAAAGAACCAACTCTTGGTTTCATTGATTCTTTGTATTGTTCTTTTTGTTTCTAAGTTTTTTATTTCAGCCCTAAGTTTGATGGTTTCCCCACTTTCTGCTCCTCTTGGGAGTGTCTGGTCCTTCTTTTTTTTTTTTTAACAGTTCTTCCAGTTCAGCTGTTAATTCACTAATATGAGCTGTCACAATTTTCTGTTTGAAGGTCCTTAGTGCTATGAACTTTACTAGTAGCACAGCTTTCATTGTGTACCATAGGTTTGGGTATGTTGTTCCTCCATTTTCATTGGATATTAAGAAGTCTCTGTTTTCCTTCTTCATTTCGTCCTTGACACAGTAGTCATCCAGTAAAGAGTTGTTCAGGTTCCATGAGTCTATCGGCTTTCTTTTATTTCTTTTTTTTTTTTTTTGAAGTCTAGCTCTATTCCATGGTGATCTGATAAGATACAAGGAGTTATTTCAATTTTCTTCTATCTGTTGAGGCTTGTTTTGTGTTCAACTTTATGGTCAATTTTGGAGAAGGTTCCTTGCAGTACTGAGAAGGTGGTGTATTCTTTTGTGTTTGGGTGAAACGTTCTTTAGATATCTGTTAGGTCCATTTGATTCATAACCTCTGTTAGACTCACTATTTCTCTGTTTGTTTTTGGTCTTGATGACCTGTCCATTGTTATGAGTGTGGTGTTGAAGTCTCCAACTACTAATGTGTGGGGATGGATGTGTGATTTAAGATTTAGAAGAGTTTCTTTTTAAAAAGTAGGTGCTCCTGTATTTGGGGCATAGATATTCAATATTGAGATGTCCTCTTGATGAATATTTTCCTTTAATGAGTATGTAATGCCCTTCTTTATCTTTTTTGATTAACTTCTCAATTTTGTTTGATATTAAGATGGCTACTCTTGCTTGCTTCTTGGGTCTATTTGCTTGGAAAACCTTTTCCCAGCCCTTCACTCTAAGGTAGCATCTATCTTTGTTAGTGAGATGCATTTCTTGTATGCAACAAAATGATGGGTCTTGTTTAAGGATCCTTTTTGTAAGCCTGTGTTTTTTTAATTGGGGAGTTGAGTCCATTGATGTTGATGAATATTAAAGACCAAAGGTTGTTATTTCCTATTATTTTGGTGTAGGTTGTGGGTTTTGTTTTTTGTTGTTGTTGTTGTTTTGGTTTAACTTCAGTGGTATTTTTCTATTTTTCTTTCCTCTGTTTTCTTGCATGTCATTATCTTCTCTGGTTTGGAATTTTCCTTCTAAAATCTTCTGTAGGGCTGGATTTGTGGGTAGATACTTTTTAAATTTTGTTTTGACATGGAATATCTTGTTTTCTCCATCTATGATGATAGAGAGTTTTGCTGGGTATAGTAGTCTGGCTGGGCACCTATATTCTCTCAGGGCTTATAGGACATCTTCCCAGGCCCTTTTGGCTTTTCTTCTTCTTCTTCTGAGGAGAAGTCAGGTGTAATTCTGATGGGTCTGCCATTATAAGTTACTTAACTTTTTTTTCTTACATCTTTTAATATTCTTCCTTTTTCTGTACATTTGGAGTTTCAATTTTATGGGAGAGAGCAGTTTCTTTTCTGATCTAATCTGTTTGGTATTCTGTATGCCTCTTGGAATTTTATTGGCATCTCTTTCTTTTGGTTTGGGAAGTTCTCTTCGATGATTTTGTTGAAGATGTTTTTAGTGCCTTGGAGTCAGGAGTCTTCTTTTTCCTCTATGCCTATAATTCTTAGCTTCCATCTTTCCATTGAGTCCTTGATTTTTTGGATGTTATGGGTGAGAATTTTTTTAGATTTCTTATTTCCTTTGGTTGTTGTACTGATTTTTTCCATCGAATCTTCCACACCTGAGATTCTGTCTTCCATCTCTTGTATCCTATTTTTGATACCCATGTCCATAGTTCCTGAACTCTTCCCTTGATTTTCCACTTCCTGGATTATTTCTGTATGTGTTTTCTTTATTGCTTCCACTTCCAATTTCAAGTCTTGAACAATTTTGTTTTCGACATTTCCTGATCCAATTTGCTTGTTGCCTTTTCTCTTTCCTGTTCAAGTTGAGGCACTTTGGCTTAGAGATTATTCTCTGTTGCTTTCACTTGTAAAAATTTGGAATCTTTGAATTCCTTCAGATTTTTAATTTCTTCTTGAAAGAACTCTATCACTTTCCAGAGTATAGATTTGTCTTCATTTTCATGTGTTTCAGCTGTGGTTCAGCAGTCAGGGTTTGCTCCATTTTGTTGGAGTCATATTTCCCTGACTTTTTTTGATATGTTCTTTCAATGACCTTCAGCCCTCTGGTTGTTCTTAGCTATTTGTTCATGGTGCCTTCTGGATTTGGTGCCAAGAAGGGAGCTTTGGTCTAGAAGTCATATAGCTTGGTGATCTGTAGCTCTCGACAGGCTGGATGGGGCCTTGTGTAGAGGTTTGTTCTCAGTGTGTCTCCCAGAGCTCACCCCTTCCTGTTGTGTCCCATTTGAGGACTCAGGTCAGGGGTTGTGGTGGGATGTGTTCCTGTACGCTCCTGAGATTCAGTTGGTCTTTGTATCAATGATGGTGCAGGTTGTCAGGCCACAGACTGTTGGCTGGGGCTGTAGCTCCCCTGCAGCTTACATGTTAGACCATGTTCGTGGTCCCCCCAAACTGCTCTCAGGAGGTTCTCAAGTTCAATGTGTCTTAAAGCCAGAAGCCCTGTGATCTGATACAGCCCACATCACCCAGGCAATTACCAATGGTCCAGGGTTGTTTTATACTGCTCCTGAGTCAGGGCTTTCTGTGTTATAGCCAAGGTATTCAGCTGAGAGGCAAGGCAGGTGCAATCAGAGAAATCCAATGTGGAATTCACACCCTGTCCACAGTATTTGGAATCGGGGATGCTCAGCAGCCTTTTCCCGCCTGCCAGAATCACTGTGCTTCAATATAGCTAGCCTGCACTTATGAGGCCTGGCAGTTTCCCTGTAGCAAAGGTGTCAAGACTGTGGTTTGGTCCTTCCACACTTTTCTGGGGAGGATTGTTCAGGATTACCCTGTGCCTCTCAGTCAGAAGTTCTTTCACTTAGAGAAATCCACCTGCTCAGGATGCAAGCAACAGTTCAGAACTGCTTAAATCTCCAGACCTGAGGCAGAAGACTGAGAACCCTCCCAAAGTGGGTGTGAGCCATGAGTTCACAAAGTCTCCAGTACTTGGGTTGGGAGGGGGAGGAGAAAAGGTGGAGGGTGCCTCTCAGTCAGAGGTCTGTGGTTGGGTGCTGCCCACCTCCTTAGGTAGCACGCCCCAGTCCAGGAACTTTTCATTGCTCTGTGAACTAATTCTGTTGGCTGCTTTTATGCCCCACTGCACAGCGGGGCTGGGGGGCGTGGGGGTGGGGTAGGCCCAGCTTAGCAGCCAGGCAGAAGTGGGGAGAACCAATGTGGAGACCCACCATTCACTGATTTCATGCCTATATAGGAATGCTCCAAAACAGCCTGCCTGGAAGGGACTTCCACCAGAACCTCTGCAGTCAGATGGCGGGGGCGGGGGAGTAAGATCCCATTGTTGTTAACAGTCAGCCAGACACTGCCTGTACTGAATATCCCAAGGAGAGTCCCTCAGTCTTACCATGTAGCAGCTCAGCTAATATGCTCCTGGGTGTCCAAGCCTAGCCACTGTACAGGCGTTGCAGTCTCAGGAGGCCCTAGGTTTGAAGGTTGAAACAACCAGTTGTAGTCCCAAAAGGACCCCCAGTATGGAGGGAGTACAGTCTCCTGGCGGGAAGTGCTCCATGAGCATGACTGGTGACTCTGATCCTCCAGCCTCTATATTTCCAGTACCGAGTTCTTTGTTGTCGCTATTTTGCTGGGCAAGGCCCTATAGGCTTGTGTCTCACAAACTGCTCTTCAGCAGGTGTATATCTCTGCTGTTGTCCAAACTGTCTTCCTGATGATCGAAATGCATCCTACTAAATTGGTGCCATCTTGCCTCCTCCAGAGAATTTGATTGATGAACATTCATTCAAATACCATATCCATCAGTTTTAACACATATAGTAAGAGACAGTACACTTACCCAGTAGATCTGCTATTTAGACAAAATAAATACTTTAAGTTGTATCTGTCACATGAAAAAAGATAAAGATTTAGCCATGAATTTTATACTGGAGTCAGAATGTTGCACCTGAGCAATTTTTTTTGTGATATTTCTGTTACTATCCTTATTGTATACCTCCAGGAGTTTTTCAGTGCCACAAATTAAAGGAGGGATATTTTGAATATGGGCCCAGTTAGGAAACTATTTGATATCTTTCAAATATAGAGAAGATGGGATGGTATAGAGAAACTGGTCCAGAATTTTGAAGTGTGTAGTAGTAAAAGTTTAGACTTTTGGACTAATTGCATGTTGGGAGTGAGAAAGGATCATTCACAAATTTCTAGTTTAGGCAACTAGAGGTTGAACTACAGAATTCTCCTCCCTGACCCTGAATGTCTGCATTATCAGGTTGGAAAGGAAAATGTTGAATATCCTCCCTTTCATTAGCTGACTATCTGAGGGGTTGGCATCTTTCTCTGTGCTACCAGCATTTCATTGCTTCAACTTCCCCGAGGACGCTAATTCATACAATTCCCAAGTTTCTTCAATTTGCCTTAGCCTTGCTGCTGGCTATATCTTGATTAATATCAACATATTTAAAGCCTTGTTAATATCACCCCAGGTACACTGTCAACTAGAATAAGCATTCTCCTAAGTTTTCTCTCACCTCCTCTCACATTCAGGTTCATCAAACAAGGCACATGTTTTCATTGATACCCAATTACTGATGGACTCCACAGAAAATATATTCCCACTAATTACACCACTTTGTCAGGAATTCCCTGACACTGAAGCTGGTGAAGGTACCATTATGCATGCACTAATGATATACCTTGTATCTCACCCCAAATCTCAGCTACAAAATGCCAAGCATTTGTCACCATGAAGTGAAATTATTAAAGAATGTGAGTAGCTTTTGGCAAGTGCCTACACTGGAAGGGCTTTTAGTGAATAGCAAATTATAGTAGTATGTTTTAGGAAAGAGATGCCCTGCAAAAATACATATTTTAATATGTGCTTGTAAATAAAGTCCCTCATTCTATATCAAACTCTAACTCTGCGTAATAACAAATTTTCATGGTATGTTTGGTTAGTTACAACTGAAAATTCATAGCCCACTGGTCACAGATTTACAAATGAGCATGGAGGAAGTCCATTGGTCAGAAAGCCAACAAATGTGTACCAATATATATATATATATATATATATATATATATATATATATATCAGAATATTAATACTTGTCAATTGAAGAACAAATGTGTGGAGTGTAAAGTGAAGACACAAGTGATCAGATGGTTACTGGTTAAAAAAATGATGATACTCTTATCTGGATTGGGAGAGGTGAGTAGTCTGGGTTAGAATGTGGAGACTAACATATAGCTTATTGCTATTACAGAATGCACAGATGTCATTTTATAGCTTAAAAAAATGGCAGCATCACCTTATAAAGAATAATCTTGAACCTCACTGACTTCACAGCTATCTCCTGGGTTGTAATAAGTGTCTCATCTCTACTCCATGTGCTTCATTTTTATCTTGTTGCACAGGGTGAACTGCATCATGCTACTTCCCTCCAATTCTTTTAATAATTCAGTGTAACAAGTATTTACGGAGCACCCCATATACACAGTGACAGCTTTTAGCTGATGCCTATTCTAAAGATATACCCCTTTGCATGAATACCTCTGGAATACCACTAAGATATTATCAGCAAATTCATCACTTACCGTGTTTTAGAAAACACCTAGTTTTTGCTGAGCAGTAATTACCATTATAGGTTAAATATCCATTGGGAGACAATTCATAGTCTATCTAAAGAGATCACAATCCAAGAACAAAGAATTTTTTTTTTTGTTAGATGATTCTAAGTACTATGGAGAACAGTAAATTGATAGTGTGCAGGGCTTACATATGTCCATTTAGTGTGATGACAAATAAAGTCCTTAGAAAAGCCTAAAGCAGATATAGATTCATGTAAAGTCATGGGAAAGATGAAGCAAACCATGCAGGGGTGCAGAGGAAGAGCCTCTGAGCAAAGGAAAAGGCTACAATCTGAAGGGGGACTCTCATTGGGCTTTAAGCAATGAGGAAACAGTTTGGTTGGAACAGAGTGAACATGAGTACTGAAGCAGATGAGATGACAGGAAATGAGCACCAGATCATTGCAAGGATTTTGTATTTTACTTCTAGTAATGACTTTGGGTAGAAGACTAAATGACACACCATGAACTACATTTGGACTAAGTTTCCACAAAGCACAAAGTTCAAAGTAAGTAGGGTAGGTTAGAGAGAAACCTACTTCAATAACAATGATAGGACACAGTATTATTATGGACAGTTGGATGTGTGGAAATAAGTAGATTCTATTCCAGCTGTTTGGCAAATCTGTTGTATTGCATTAGAACAAAAGACCTGAGAGAGAACTGCTAAGTGAGGTTTCCATTTTCTAAGATGAGGAAGGCACAGAAGAAGCAAGTTTCAAAGGGAAGATCTAAATTAAATTATTTTCTTTCTCCTCTCATATAATGCATCCTGACCACAGGCTCCTCTCACTCACCGCCTCAGTCCTCCCACCTCACTTCTCCTTTCCCTCAGATTCACTGCCTCTCCATTTTCCTCAGAAAAGAGCAGTCCTCCCAGGGCCTTCCAGTGATATCAAACAACCACAGTACAAAAAGATGCCATAAGACTAGGTATAAACCCTCATATCAAGGCTGATCAAGGCAATCCACCAGCGTGAAAAGGGTCCAGCTATTAATTCTAGGATGCTGATTAGAGAGCTGAGTGGAGACACATGAAAGGGAGATAATTAGAATTCTATGTTAAGGAAGAGATAAAACCTGTAGACTTAAAATTTGGGGACTGTCAGAGATGGTAGACCTTGTATATATGAGGCACCTATGTAAATTTAAATTATCTTCTGATAAAATAAATATGTACTTAGTCTCACTAGCCACATTTTAAGTATTCTTTGTAGCTTGTGGCACCTATGGCCAGGGTTATTTTATTGAACAACAATCGAGGATTTTCTCAGTTTTACAATCTTAAATGTAATCACAAAATTCTACCAGTGTTACCTTGGAGATGTGTCTAGTTGAATTTCCTCCTCATCTGCCTTCATTTGGCCTTCACTTTTGTTTCTTCTTCCTTTGGTTATTAGAAAAGATTCTGACTAACTGTCCAAACTCAGACTTATGTTCCCAATTTACATCCTGTACACACTTAAAATAAATATCTTACTAACTCAGCCAGTGGAGAAGCTTCTAATGCCTTCTGCAAAGCCTAAAGGTTAAAACCAAGCTTCTAAAACAAGCCCTCAAACTCCTATTTAACCTCCTATATCTTATTATCTTCCAGTTTAATACAATGATTATACTCCTGACTCTCTTTTCACACCCTGCCTTTTCTTACCTTTGCTGTACTTCCTTCAGGCACTCCCTTTCTGAGATATGGTGTACCTTTTATAAATAACACTTACTCATTTCATCACAAAAAAATTCAAGTGCTACCTTCCCCAGGGTCAGGTGAGAGATTCAGGTCTGTGATGTCTTAGCACCCACCGTGCACCATAAAAGCTAACTCTAGTTATTGGAATAATTTGCTCAAACATAACTACAGCCTTCAGATACCACAAAACATAGGTTCTGCATTTTCTTTTTACAGGTCTGACTACAGTATCAAGCACATGGAATGTCTAAAGTGAAAAAAAAAAAAACTTTGCCCATAGAGAGTTTATGGTTTGCTAGGTATATCCAAATGTTCTTAGGTATTTGACCCTAGTATTTCAATTAGCACTGCAATTCCCCGGTCTAGCCTTCTGCTTTGTCCTCCTACACCCATCTCAAAGCCATTTTCTGAGGCATATATGTCGTCTTCCTAGATAACCTCATCCTTTCTTCACCTTGAGTTCCTCAGAACGCATGTGTCTCCATGATAGAACCCTTAACAGTGTGCAGTCTTTGTGTTTCTTTAGTTCTGTCAAGTTCCATGTGTTCAGTGCATAGGAAATATTCAATAGAGCCAAAAAAGAGAAAAGGCATTTCTTAGTTACCATGTAGATCTCTAAGAATTTGTAGGTACTTTTGTATGAGAATGACAAACTGATTAGAATTTCAAATAGTTGTTTTTAAAAATTTAGGCTTCAATCTGAAATGAGCTATGAAATGTATCTGATTTTACAGAAAAAGTCTTTTCAAACAGTTGAATTTGTTTTTGAATCAGAAAAAAAGGGAAAGGTCTTGGAAAAAGTCAATACCTAGTCTTTTGTTTAGCTTCTTCCTGTCCTTTAGCACTGAGGTCTTCACCCCATGCTCTCAACAGTACAATAGACTGTTCTTACATTACGGATGGGCATTTTATATGAGGGACAAAAATAAAAATATGCATTTCTGTAGCCACACATTCCAGAGTCACTTTGATCATGAAGTTAAGATTTATGCCTGAATAGAATACACGGGTTGTAATATTTAACTTAGAAATGAGATTAACCAGAAAGCCAATCCCTTTCTCCTCATAGGAATTGGAAACTATCCTGTACTTACATAATAAAAATAAGTGGATTGAGCAGATCTCAAGCAGTAAATTGTTTCAATCAAAGTAATATCCCGCGAGAACTGAAATCCTCTTTCTCGGGCTTTACAGAGAGACACACAACTGTCTTTTAGCAACCTGAGATTACAAACACCCATAGGTCTAAAGACAGTTCAACATATTAGAGTTGATTTTTCTGAGAGAAAAAAATGCTATATACACACCTGCACTATTTAATTATACACAGGACATGTCTATAAATATATAAAATAAATAATGTGTCTAAATCAATAGCAATTTTCTTGAAAGAAAATAGAAGGCCTATGTTTAGTTACTCTGCAAACATTAAGACATTAATTATGAGCACTTTCCATTAGGAAACCTGAGCTAATTACTACTTTCCAATTAAAAATATTTGAATAAATAGCAAAATACCCATAAATGTCATTGAGTTACAGTCTTAACTAAAACAAAAATATATGCATTTGTCCTTTTCCTGGAAACTGAGACTAGTTGGTCATATCTTTAAGAAATATTCACTGAAAAACATTAAGGAAATGACACTTAGCCATAGTTCTAATTTGAAATGATTATGACTATTCTGGTTTCCAAAGAAACCTAATTATAGTACACTTAATATTTTTTCATTCAGTATTGTAATAGCTTTGTTCTAAGATTTTTTGACACAAAAACATTCTAAGACACTTTTCTCTCAGGAAAAAAAATAGTCTTTAAAATGATTTTTTTTTTTGTTTCCCAATGTTCAAGGAATGAAGAATTTGAATAAGGTTAGGTTAGTAATTTCCAAGATCCTGAATTCTCTGGGGTGGGGTAGTAGAAAGATGAAAATGGTCTAAAATAACAAATTACATAGCAAGCCCTATACAGTGATTACTTTTAAGATTTTAATTTGTTACTATAAAAACTGAAAATTTGCCTCTCTGTGATGGACAAATTACAAAATCTCCCCTAGTTCAAAGAAAAGTTTCAATTTAAGGTTTATTCACATATGAACTTACAGGTTTTCCAAGAAAATATTAAGTAGGTAAAGTAGGAGAGTGATAGGCATCACTTTCCCATGCCTCTTTGCTTACCTGGGAAATACGTTCTCTATGTAAGAATCATGGCCTCTGGGTAGGGGGTCATGGACTAGTCGTCTCTCTGACTTTGGTATTCAGGTGTGCATTGGTTTATATTCTTCTGGTCAATTAACCACAGTGCAAGGCTTCTACTTCTTATGGTCCTTGCCATGGGCAAAAAGACTGTGTCCTTTCCCATATGTTAGGCTGATGCCACACACTTTTGTTATTTCTTCATTGTAACTTTACATAGCAGGCCACCAATAGTTACCTATAACCTTATAAGTAAGTAGTAAAAGTATAAGTATAGTTAATATTTGTAATGTCCCTTTTAATATCTGATCTTGCATATAAAAATACAAGTGAATTGGTCAAAAGCAATTCTCAATATCTTTATTGTGACCTACATAAAAGAAGCATGATATTAAGGCCTGATGTGATTTGTTTTAATTTAAGTCAGATTTTGTCAACTACCAAAGATATACAAATTGGTATTTCATATAACAATGATATCATTAAAACAAAATTTATTTTAAGAAGAAAACTTAACTGATATCCAAGAGGGTGTGAGTTATGTGACAACCTACATTCTAACATTCTAATATGAAATTAAGACTATTTTTTATTTCATGCTATTAAGGCAACTATGCCTTTGATAAATTATCATTTGAAATGTTATTTTTTATTTCTATTATATCTTTTATGCTTAGTTTACCATTTTTTAAATTAATTTATTTTTTCAAGTTACATCTCAATCACAGTCCCCTACCTCCCTTCCTCTCTCCCTTTTCCATGTCTCCCTCCACTCTTTCTCCTCAGATGAGGTGGGCCCCACATATCAAACTCCCTCAGCTCATCAGTCACATGAGGGCTAAGAGCTTCCTCTTATACTGGGGATTGATATGGCAGTCCATCTAGGGTAGGGTGTTCCACTAAAAGGCAACAGAGTCCATGAACCACTGCTGGGTAGAGCTTTTTGTTGGATAGTTATGCGAGGTTCCTGTCTGTTTGAGTCTGTGGGTGGAAAGATGGTTGTCTTGTGCTATATGGTTAATATCACTTATAAGAGAGTACATACCATAAGTATCTTTCTGGGTCTCAGTTAGCTCACTTAGGATGAGCTTTTCTAGTTCCATCTACATAGCTGAAAATTGTATGATTTTCTTGTTTCTGATAGCTGTGTAGTATTCCATTGTGCAAATGTACCACAGTTTTTTGTTTGTTTGTTTGTTTGTTTTGTTTTGTTTTGTTTACCATTCTTCAGTTGAAGGGCAGCTGGGTTGCCTCCAGTTTCTGGCTATTACAAATAAAGCTGTTAAGAACATTTTTGAGACAATGTCCTTGAGGTTTGGTGGAGAATCTTTTGGATATATACCCAAGAGGTGTTAGGCTGGGTCTTGAGGTAGAACTACTCCCAATTTCCTAAGATATCACCAGACTGATTTTCAAAGTGGTTGTAAAAGTTTGCACACCAACCATCAATGGAGAAATGGTTCTCTTTCTCCACATCCTCACCAGCACTTGTCACTTTGCTAGGTGCTAGATTAGTGTATCACAGATGTTTTCTAAGTTAATCAAAAATCAAGTTCCTAAGAAACAAGAAACATATGTTTATTCAAATATACAGAGATAAATAGATGGCCTCCAAAAACCTAAAGGGATCTGTAGAATATGGCATTCAAAGATGTTTTCTTAATATAAGGTATTTTTTTGGTATTGAGACATGTCAACTCCTGACAGCAGCCCCCATTCTACATCAAGTAGAAATGAGCATCAAAGATCCATTTGGAAATGGCTGCATTAGTGGCAAGCTAGCCACAGGGTAAGAAAAAGCCCTTGCTTCAACTGTAGACAGAATTCTGTTTGCAAAGGACCAATCTTGGGAGCAGGTAAGTCAACAGCCTAGCTCTTCCAAGACCAGATGGAAAAGTTCTTCATAATTCCTACTTTACAATTAATGTCTATTAGAGATACTGGCCCAAAGGATGACTATAGATGCTCCAATGTATTGAGAGAAATTGGGGACTGTCCAGATCAAGCTGCTCGCTCTGCACTTCCTGCTTATTCAGATATATTTATCCTTTTTAGGTCTGTGATGTGGTTAAAGAAGAGATAACTATAGTCTCACAGTTAAGTTTTAAATTATTTAGGAATTAAAAGGGTGTTCTAGGTCTAAAAAGATGTTTTTTAAGTTGTTAATGCAAGCTACAATGGAAATTGAATTAGATATAGAACCTGAAACTCATCAAGATAGGTAGATAATAGAATATTATTATTAGCTGTCAAATACATATGGGCTGGACATTGGGGACATATGTTATACCTTATAATTTTCATAATTGTTATCTAATTGTTCTTATTGATTTGTATTGTATTTTTACTGTTTATTACTTCAATTACATCTCCATCACAGTCCCCTCTCTCCACTCTTCCCAGGCCCATCATCTCACCTTCCCACCCTCTCCCCCTTCTCCCACCTATCCTCTGGTATGATGTGTCCTACATATTAGCCCCCTTCATTCAGCAGCCATATGGGGGCTAAGAGCTTCCTCTTGCACTGGGGAGCCTACAAGCTCCACTAGAACAAAGTATCCCATTAACAAGTAACAAAATCTATGTTTCTATTCCTTTCAGTCTGTTGGTTGTAGGATAGGTTGTAGGATAGGTATCCTGTACTATATGGCTAAAATCCAGTTGTAAGTGAATACAAGCCATATGCATCTTTCTGGATCTGGGTTAGCTCACTCAGGATGAGCTTTCCTAGTTCCATCCATTTGGCACCAAATTGCATGATTTCCTTGTTTCTGAGGGCTGAGTAGTATTCCATTGTGTAAATGTACCACAGTTTTTTAATCCATTTGTCTGTTGAGTGACATCTGGGTTGTTTCCTGTTTGTATTACAAATAAAGCTGCTATGAACATAGTTGAGGAGATATCCTTGTGGATTGGTGAGGAAACATTTGAATATATACCCAGGAGTGGTATGGCTCAGTCTTGAGGTAGAGTTATTCCAAGTTGTCTCAGGTATAGACAGATTGATTTCCATAGTGGTTGTATAAGTTTGCACTCCTACCAGCAATAGAGGAGTGTTTCCCTCTCTCCACAACCTCACCAGCAGGTGATATCATTTGAGTTTTTGATCTTAGTCATTCTGACAGGTGTGAGATTGAATCTCAGAGTTGTCCTGAGATGCATTTCTCTGATGATTAAGAATGTTGAGAATTTCTAAAAATGTCCCACTGCCATTAGAGACTCCTCTTTTGTGAATTCTTGGTTTAGCTCTGTACACCATTTTTGACTGGGTTATTTGGTTTCTGGGAGTTTAAGTTTTTGAGTTCTTTATTAATTTTGGATATTAGTCCTCTGTTAGATGCAGGATAGGTAAAGCTCTTTTCCCATTCTGTAGGTTGCTGTTTTTTCGAATGACAGTGTCCTTTGCCTTTCAGAAACTTTTTGGTTTCATGAGGTCCCACGTTGGTCTAGAGCCTGAGATATTAGTGTTCTGTTCAGGAAGTTGTCACTGGTGCCAATAAGTCCGAGGCCTTTCCCCACTTTCTCGTCAATTAAATTTAGTGTGTCTGGTTTTAGTTAAAGTCTTTGATCCACTTGGACTTATGTAACCAAACTTTTAAATTATTATTTATCACTTATTTATTTATTACTAAATTCACTTATAACAAACACCAACAATTTCTTAACTATTAATCCTATAAATTCGTACAACCCCTTTAACCTATCCACTAAACCTATTGATAATTATAACAACTACTTTCATAACCTTTTAGAATGATACAGTCTCTGGGGCAGGTCCTCAGGCGTCAGGAACACAGTCTTTGTTGTAGATTCTTTAACGCACTTAGCAGTCCTTTTTTCTGGATCTCTCAGATGCAGGTTCATCAGGGTAGGTTGGTTATTGCAGTCTCATCTTAAATAAGGCTTCATGTTTTCTTCTCTGTGGGAGACCCCAGCCGTCTGCAGGCCAACTTACTTCTTTTGAATCAGGAACTCAGCTGCTCTGACTCAGTCCTTAAAGCCAGGCACAGTTTCCCCTAGGCCACTGATCGGACAGATCAAACCCCTCTAGGCAAAAGCTGAGCCACAGGGTCCAGTCCTTGGCCTTTTGGTGTCTTGCTCAGGCTTTCTTTGCTCACCAGCTTCTTTCTGCTTCTGGGAGAGAGCTGGCCATCAATGGCCAGCCTTTTTTTCAGCAGGACTCTTGGAGCTCTCTAGCATCAGGGACCTCTTCTTCTTTTGGGCTCCATGCACTGTCCTTAAATAGGAGGAACTCTGTTTCAGCTTAATTTGGGCTCCGCCCACTTAGCAGCTGAAAACAATGTCAGGCCAGATACTTTGTTTCTTCAAGTCCATTAAGTCTTTCCTGCTTTCCTGACTTCTACCTTGTTTTTCAGTCTATTGAGTCTTTCCTGTTTTTGCTGACTTCATGCTGATAATGCTCTTCAGGCCCCGAATTAAGAGACAGTATCAGAAACTCCTATATATTTTCTAAATCTAATTTATCTAACCCCTACAGACTTAAGTTTTGTGCAGGGTAATAAACATTGGTCTATTCACATTTTTTTACATGTTAGCATCATGTTAGACCAGCACTATTTTTTGAAGATGCTTTCCTTTGGACTAAACACGGGAGATGTTGGTGGGAAAATATGCACCTTAAATAAAAATATATTTTAAAATGAGCCATGCTTGTTCACTGACTATATAAAACTTAAACTTATGAAGTGTTTGATAACATACAACTTCCAAAGAGAGGGAACATTTTAACATTTTGACAAGCAAATTTAAAATCTCCCACCATGACTTAATTGAAAACTGTCAGATGCTATTTTATACCTCCAAAAAATATACAGAACTTCCAAAATAAGGAAGCATGGAAAAGCATCTGTCCTTTCCCTAGACCTGCTCCTTTATGTAATTTTTCTTTTATTTCTGAGATTATAATATAATTACAACATTTCTACCTTCCCTTTCCTCACTCTAACATTCCCATATGCTTCTCACTGTTCTCTTTCAAATTCATTGCCTGTTTATTATTATTATCTGCATTTTATATCTGTATGCGACTATAGCCCTAAAAGTAATCTAAACAACGTAACAAATTATTAAAGATTTCATAAATGTCACCAGTCATTTAAACATATTTTCTCTTGTCTAACTTGTACAGAAATCTAGGTTTGATCCCCACCACTGCTAAAATCAAACCAAGCAAGCAAAACCCCAAACGATTCTCAAATCATTTACTTGAGAATCTGTAATGACTGAAGCTTGTATTCACTGAGATGTTGACTTAAGGAGGTAAAAGGTCTTGGAGGGAAGACTCCGGGTTTAGGAAAAACATACAAGGTAAAATAATGATAAATCTCAGAATTATAGACAAACTAACATAATAGTCCATTTGTATTTGTTATCCTATTTTCTCATTACATAAAACAAAGCCAAACAAAACTGAGGTTATCAGTTGTACTGGATAATTTGATATCAATTTGACATGATTTCAAGTCATTCGAGAAGGAACCTCAATTTACAAAATGCCACCACAAGATTGGCCTGTGGAGCATTTTCTTGATTGATGATTGATGGCGGAAGACCCAGCTCACTGGGCCAGTGCCATCCCTGGGCAGGTGGTCCTGGATGCTTTTAGAAACTAAAATGAGCAAGCCAGGAGGAATAGGTCAGTAAGCAAAAATGCCCCATGGCATCGGCTTCAGTTCCTGCATCAGGTTCTGTCCTGAGTTCCTGTGCTGACTTCAATGATGGAATGTGATCCTAGAACATTTTAAGATGGAATAAAGTCTTTCCTCCCAAGATTGCTCTTGGTCATAGTGTTTATCACAGCAATGAAAACCCTAAAACATTATTACTATCTTCATGACCTATGTTAAATGTTAATAATAATAATAATAATAATAATAATAATAATAATAATTTGAAAGAAACCCAGTAATCTATTCAAGAATACTCATATAATTAGTTCTGTACCCTGAAACTGCTAGATATTTATGATTGAAAGAGAGAACAGGATGTTTTGTAGACAGTGACGTATAAGGCTTAGCAGCTCTGAAAATAAACACATGAAAATAGACTCTCCACAGGTTGATAGAAAGAAAGATCAACAGTAAAACTCAAAGGAAGATCTGTTTTCTAGAAAAAAAAAAGAAGAAGAAAGGGAAAATAAAACACAGAAAAGCCAAAAAGTGAGGGGAGAGTTATAAAAAGACAGAAATACAGTAAAGTTTAAAGTCTTCTTAGTGGACAGATGTTAGAGCATCCAATTAGTTAGGAATGGCTTGGAGCTGAGAGATTGGAGTTGTATTTTTCCCAGCAGAAGTCAGATGTGTGTGATGACATCCCTGTAAAGAGGAGAAATGGAGGTAGAAAATTGAAAACTGATTCTCCAAGCTGCTTTGTTGTGAAAACAGAGGGAATTGTAAGTAGACTTTGTGAAGCAGATTGGTGTACTACAATTTTAAAGTGTGTAAAACTTAAAAGTCAACAAAAGTTACTAAGTGAGCATCAGGGGGAAAAGCAGCTCCTTAAATGATGTTCCCCAGAAGAATACTGCTGAGCATTAGAGAACTGAGTTGTGTAGAGTTTTAGTATTTCTTCCACTAAAGAGAAGCACTGATTATCTTGTCCTCACAAGCCATGTTCACCATTCACATTATCTCTGCAAGCTGAAGGAGTGAGGGGTTTGAACCTGTCATTCCGTTTGTTTCCACTACTTTATAGGGTATGAGGTTTAAAAAAAAACAACATTTTTGGCTTATCTTCTCCACAATAGTCTTGCCCTCACTTTGTAGGTGAGATTCCCCCCCCCTCTTTAATCACTGATGTCTCAACATCACTTTTGCTTTAGTTGAAGATGTAAGACATATAAGGTACTTTGAACAAATTCACACTCATTAACTGTTTCTTATCTCCTTGCTGATCTCTTCCTTTCACCAAAACATGCCTCCTTTCTATGTCATTATTTATTTAGTTTTATTTTGTGTGTATAAATGCTTTGTATATCTGCATATAGGTATGTGAACCACATGTATGCTTGGTGCCCATGGAAGTCAAAAAAATGTTGGATTTCCTACAACTAGTGTCACAGATGGTTGCAGCCCCAGGTGGATGCCAAAAGTCCAGTGTTTTTAATAAATAAATGTCCTATTAAAACTGCATTTATTTGATGCAGTTTGACTTGTTTTTAAGTGTTTTAGGACCTTTCTTGGTCATTTTTATAATCATATTTTCTATATTGGTATTCATTTTATTATGTGATATGTGTAGATTCTTAGTAAAAATAGTAATTAGAGGCAAATATTTGTTTAATTTTATTTTGTGCATATGAATGTTTTGTTTGAATGTTTGTATGTGCAAATATTACATGATTTTATTAAACAATTATTGCTTTGCATTTATGAATAATCTGTTATTGTGAATAGTTAGAATAAAATAAGAAAAGTAGCATGGCCCTGGAAGACCTTCATATTTCTCTACACATGTTGTCATCACTGTATTTGTAGTCTGCGAGGCTCGGGTACAATGAATAGAATTACATTTTAATATGCCACTAACCCTAAAAGAAAAGGCACCAGAGATAATTAGATGTTTCTTTTACAACTGTTTTGGGGTATGATATATCAACAACATTCTCTTAGCATCAGTTTGTCCTATATGTGCTCACAGATACAGTGAGGTGACCTGTGACATCAGGGGCTACTTCTCAAGACTCAAATGGAATTAACACAGTCAACACTGCTCCAATTATAAGACCATCCATCTTGTTCTTCA
Organism: Lophiomys imhausi; assembly: GCA_907164525.1. Taxonomy (NCBI): domain Eukaryota; kingdom Metazoa; phylum Chordata; class Mammalia; order Rodentia; family Muridae; genus Lophiomys; species Lophiomys imhausi. The sequence continues at coordinate 353,451 of CAJQZJ010034151.1, read as the reverse complement.
TAAACCCAGGTAGTACCCAGAGACACTGTGTGCTAGATACCCCTATTATGTCAAAGTACACATTGTAAGAACAATGGTATCTTAATATCTCTTTCTATGACACTTGTTATGTTATAAATAAAAGACTATGCTACTAAGTATAGGTACCCCATGTACTGACAACCCAGATATGCCCATTGTCATACTTTTCACTGTCTGAAAACCATCATATGCAAGAAAAAAAGTACCCACTGCAAGAGAAGTCTTAAGTTCTACTTCAGTCTCTATTGTAAATTCTCTTATTTGCCCTGCCCTAATCCCCTTAGAGGCTGGAAATATGAGAACACAGTCACAATGTAGGATATATAGCTCTGACCTTATGTATTCAAAGATTCACCTCAAAATTGTAAAAGTCAACCAACCCCATCTGAATCCGTGGGTACCACTTCATACCTTCATCTCTAGTTATATACTCCGAAGTTCTAGACAGACTTTTGCCTATTTTTTTTTTTGAACTTTGAGTAGTTAATGTTGTAACTACCATCTAGAAAATACCTTCTATTGTTATGCTACACTTAGAGTTTTCTTGGCATTCTGCTTGCTCTGTATGATATATCTGTGTTATGTAGATAAGAAGAAAGGTAAAAAATAAGGCAGAATAAAATTTTCATGGATTTCAATTTTAGATCAAATACCATGGAAGGTTTCACTGAATAGCAAACAGTAGGGGAAAGTAATAAAGATACCACAGGATGTCAGAGGAAAGAAACTTCTAAACCAAGGGGAAATTAAACCACAGAGACCCTGAGGCAGGACCATGCCTGGTATGTACAAAGAACAAGAAAGACATTTCAGTGAGAAACAGTGAAGAATTAGCAGATGTGGTTAAGAATACATAAGAGCTTCCACTGTTTACAGGACTGCTATCTAGTGGACACAAAGTGTCGACCACATATATAAGACCACATATATAAACACACATTCTTCACAAGCCACATCGCAAAGTAAAACAGGCACATGAAATTATTTATAATATTAAATTATTTAGACTAACACCATGAATATTATTTTAGCCTATGATCTGTAAAATTATTCTTGAGATGTTCATGTTAATTTTACTGTTTCTGTATGAGTCTACTATGTATGTGTCACTTTCAGCTTACCTCAGTTTTAATTATCACAATTTGGAGTGCTCTGCAGCCACACGTAGATGTGGCTGCTTTGCTGGACATGACAAACTACAGACTTTAATTCATCTTAATTAATTTGGATGTTACTCCTAGCAAGATGCAAAGGTTAATGGGAATGTTTAAGTACAGAAATGAATAGTAGCTAAATTATTTGACTCACAAATTACAACAAGATAGCTATAAGTATTGTGTTGAAAAACCTGAAAAGCAGAGAGGAATTCAGTTGAAAATACATGAAATAGCACCTGTGAGAATGGTTTGATAGTCTCAGTCTTGGTTTTCCAGGCTGTGAGCACCAGGGGAAAAGTGGGTAGGGGGGTGTCTTCTAAATATAGTTTGAAATCTAGCTGGCTTTATTTGCTATCAGAGTGTTGGTCAGAGGAGAAAAGGAATAGTCCAAAAGTTAATCTGAGACAGCTCTTTAGAAAATTCTTTAATAGTTGATATCAAAGGTCAAAACTGACCAGGTGTTTTCTAGAATCATTGGTCTTGATCAACAATCACTAAACTGGATCCACTGATCTAGAATCATTGTTCTAGTGTCAGATCATTTAATCTCAATGTATTGTTTTATCCTCCTTTCAACTCTCCATGCTTTAATAAGTTATATGGTTTTGTATATAAAGGGAGGGGCATTTGAAACTAGCAAAGGAGATTAGGCAAGCCTCTGACTCCCAAGTGCTGGGATTAAAGGCAGGAGCCACCATGTCCAGCAATTACAGACAGTTGTGAACTGCCATGTGGGTGCTGAGATTTGAACCCCAGTCCTTTGCAGGAGCAGCCAGTGCTCTTATCTGCTGAATTAGGAGTTACCCTGTGGGAAATGGTCAATGTATCTCAACAGAGGAATCTATCAATAGAAGTATGATTGACACATAAGGTAGTTGAGGAGTCTCTCTAGAGGCCGTAGAGATGGACTAGTAACTTTTCGGTAAGTAACTTCAGATCCTTGGGCTAGGGGCCAGTGGTGAGTTGATTTTTTTGTTTCTTGATCAGAAGGCTATAAACTCTAGTATTCTGAGTTTGTAAAGATCAGTGGAACTCTATAGCTATCACATATGTCCAAAGATCTAAGAAGGCAGAAGATAGTTTTAAATTACGTGGAATAGAATTGTAAAAATAATCCATACTGTTAGCCTGAGGTTTGTGCTTTCTTTTTTCAATTTAAATATTCAGGGAATTCTTTTTCCTGAATAAAGCTTTGTCAAGTTTTTGTGTCACTCACTCCAAATATAATGTGAGAAAGTAAAGTTAAAACTGAATTTCAAAAATATTGTGCTTTCACCCATTGTTTTAACTTCTATTGAAGTATTATGTTAAGATAGTGTACTCAGTAATACCCACTAAAAAGTAAACAAGAGAGCTGCAAGGTGTGGGGTGTTCCTGTTGACAGACACAACATCATCTTTCAAATGTGTACCGTGAGTAGCATCATCTCCAAAGGGATTTGAATTTTTACTTTCCATTTAAGATAGGAAAGAAAGATGTTTTCACAGATGTCTGAAGATGAAAAAGGTAACAGGAAAAAAAAAGAAATTCATGCTAATAAAACAGAGTCAAAATGAAGGTGAAGAAGGAAGTGGGGAGTAATAAAATGAAAACATCCATCAGAATGAGGAGGGTTGCAAAAGAGAACTGATGGCATTGCTTCTCCATCTCTATCTCCAACAAGAGGTAGAGGAATTAAAGAAACAAGTTGAAGAATAGGATTTGAGGAGTCTCATTGATATCATATATTTTGTATGCTGTTAAAGCTAGAGATTACCAATTAGTTGAGACCTCAAGACAGTAAAAATACTTATTGCTGACTTAAAAAAAAAAACTATAGGTACATAAGGAAGTTGGTGACACGTTTTTAAATGAGGCCATGTTGATAAACTCCTTGCTCACTGTGGCATCATCTAATATGATTAATTAACTTGGCTTTTTAATCCACATGGGTCCCTGGAGCCCTCATGATGAAGAAGAAAACCAGTTCTCATAAATTGTCTTCTGACTTCCACATATATACTGTGGCAGGAACTCATTTCCCTCCCAGACCTCCCCGTACCCCACTCCACAACCCCTGACATAAACACACAATAGATGGACAGATAGGATCATAGATAGATGATAGATAGATAGATAGATAGATAGATAGATGATTGATAGATAGATAGATAGATAGGTAGATAGATAGATAGATGATAGATAGATAGATAGATAGATGATAGATAGATAGATAGATAGATAGATAGATAGATAGATAGATGATAGATAGATAGATAGATGATAGATAGATAGATAGATAGATAGATAGATAGATGATAGATAGATAGATAGATGATAGATGATAGATAGATAGATGATAGATAGATAGATAGAAGATAGATAGATAGATAGATAGATAGATGATAGATAGATAGATAGATGATAGATAGATAGATAAAATTATAAGAATAAAAACAAATTAAGGATTTTTTATAGTATTACACAACAGCCACAATTGGACACTATTTTACATATCATAAAATAAGGAATTTAAGGAGCCAGCAAGAAAATCTCTTCTTAAATTTCCTAGGAAAAAAAATGCTCGGGCTCATGTTCTGAGTTGTGTTTGGTTTGTTACTCTTTTCCTTCCTGTGTTGGCTTTGCTGCTTGTTTGCTTGATTATAAGTTGAAGCCTTGATTATAAGGCTCACATTGGATCATTGTTGGGATGTTTAACAACCTAGAGACTAGAACAATGGAAAATCCAGTCATTAACAAGTGCCTTTGATGTCCACAAAACTGACCATGTAGGTGATGAGTATCTGAACATTATTTGCTTCAAGAAAGTGAATATGTTGTTTTAGTCATAGAATTTTGAAGACAGAAACACAAATTAGAGAATGGTGGTAGAGCAAAGACTACAAAATAAAACAAAAATAAAAGGGAACAACAACAACAACAAACCCAAAACAAAAGAGAAAGTCTTACATGGCAGCAGGGTGCCACCTACTTTTCTGTCCTCAAAATTAAGTAGGTGGGCTCTCTTTATAAATACTGGAAAAATACTTTTTAGTTTATTGACTTATTTCTAATAATTCCCCTCTGTTTGTGTATGTGCCTGTGTGTGTGGTTGTGTATGTATGCTTGTATGTTTGTATGTATGTGTCTGTTCTTGAGTGTGATACTTATACATGTTAGTGTGTGTCAGAGGGCAGCGTAAGATATCTTCCTCAATCACTCATCTTATTTTTTAAAAATGTCCACTGAATCTAGAATTTCAGTGGTATAATAGGCACAGACCACCATCCTACGTTTTTAATGTGGATACTAAATACATCCTCATGCTTACATAGCAAGCGCTGTACTGCCTGAACCACAATCCCAGGCCCATGGGACTACTTTAAGGTAAAAAAAAAAAAAGTGTTGATGATTTTGTATTACTTTAACAAATATAATGGTTATTGTTGTATCTAGAGTGTTTCTGATGCTTCTCATTAGATAGCTTTCTGAACTGATTTTTTGTAAGTTTCAAAGGTGACTTTTAATGAATTTTTACCCTCCATATTCAATTTAGCAGGAAAGCCACATGTTGAAAAACTTTCTGTCACTCAATCTGCTTATCATTGTTTCCCGGCAAACCCCAAATTGCACATAAACAGCAAAACTAATCAACTGAAGCAGAAACAGCATCAATTAGCTTGGTGCCTGGGAACTGAGAAAAAAGAGCAAACAAAATTAATTCCAATCAGTTTGATAATAAAAAATCAAAAATGTGTAATAACTTGAAATGACTCTGCCAGAAAATAGTTGTGATTTGGCAAAGACATTTTATAGAAATGTTTAGAATCCTTCAAAGAGTTTTCATATCTGAGTTTTGTTGTCATTGTTCAGCATTTGGAATCACTGCTAAGCTAGTTAATGCTATCTGAAACAGGAAATTGCTTTTTTTTAGACAGAAAATTATTTCTCTTTTGTGGTTGCTATCATATGTTGCAAACATCTCAGAACTTGAAAAACAAAGAAACAATCATGCCAATAAACAAAATCAAGAATTTATTATATAATTTAATATATGGTACGTTGTTGGTATTAAATTTCAAACTACAATGGTCTTGTTCAAAAGAGAAACAGTATAGCTCTTACATCAAAGAGAATAAGAGTTTATTCTGGAACCAAGTGCAAGTGGCCGTGGCCTCATAATGCTCAGAATACCATGTCCCAGTGTGGAAACAATTTTGTTGAGTTTTTATAGAAATAAAGCAACATAAAATCACAAGTCAAGATTTTTTGAAAATACATCAGTGAGATTCTTGGGTAGATAGATTATAACAAAGAAGAGAAATATATGGTGCAAGTCCTGTGGCATATGAGGCTTTGGGTTGCTCAAGTTTAGGAGTCTGTCCATTCTAAAAGGACTTACCTAACAGTCAGAGACATTTTAGGACAAACACCTAGGTGGACAATAAATGTCTGTCAATTTATAGAACAAAGCATCTGATTGAGCTTACAATTTCAGAGGATTAAAGTCCATGATTGTGGACCAAAGGCAAGAGGGCACACATTTTAATCCACAAGATGAGATAGAGCAATGTAATGTAAAAATTGTATGAATCCTTTGAAGCCTCAAGTCTTGTCTCCAGCAATAAATTTCCTACAGCAAGGCCTAATCCACCCCAAACAGTCACAAACTGGAAACCAAGTACTCAAACATATGAGCCTATCAAGGCTATTCTCAACCAAACTACCACACCCCTTTTCAAGCTTTCTTGGAATCCATCTTCTCTTGCCCATGTATTTAGCTATTTATCTATTTATTGAATAACTAAATAAATAGATAAAATAACTTATTTATTTACTTACTTAATTTTGCTATTTGGTATACAAAACCTGTTCACGCTTTTGAGATACCTTGTGCTGTTTTCTTTTGTTTTATTTTTTTCCTCTATTTTTTATTTCTTCAAGTTACATCTCAATCGCAGTCCCCTCCCTATTTCCCCTCCAGTCCCACCCTCCCACCCTCAACCCCCCATCCTCTTCTCTTTCTTTTTTCTTTTAAGTTTAAGGTATATCTTATTTCCCCCTACAATTTCCCCTTTAAGTCCAACAAATGGCTCTTTCTCTTATAATAACAAATACAATACAGTACAACAGAGGTAATTAGGCCACAGTTATGAGGGTTATATGGCTTAATGTACATTCCCAATGACCAGTCCATATGTATTTGGTACCTGACTTTAACATTCTACTATCTAATCATCTACATGAGTTTAAAGTTCTATATCTGACTCAACATTCATACTAACTTGCAACACAATTTTAAAAGTATCTTCTTAGATGTGTAACACACTCTTGACTCCTAAACAACTCAAAATTTAATTATGAGACTCTAGCTATCTGTTCTTCAACCACCTCAGAGACCTGAGAGGGATAAATATATCTGATTTTATAGGAAGTACAGGGCCTTCAGCTTCTCAAACTAAGAAATAACATACCTGTGGCTGCCTGGACAGATCCCATTTTCTCTCCATACATTACAGCATCGATCTTCAGTCATTTGGCACCGTTTCTCTGACAGACATTGATTGTAGAGAAGGAATTATGAAGGACTTACCTACCCAGTCTTGGCAGAGCTAGGCTGTCGACTTACCTGCTTCCAGGTTTTGTCCTTTTTGGACAGCATTCTGTCTACAGTTGGAGCAAGGGGCTTTTCCTACCAAGAGATAGGCTTGCGACTGATTCAATCATCTCCCACTGGAGATTCTTCGAGGCTCATCTTCTACTTGGAGGAAAATAGGGTGTGCTGTCAGGAGTTGATATGTCTTGATATAAAAAAATCTAAAGTTACGAAAACATCTTTGAATGCCATATTCTGCAGATCTCTTGAGGTTTTTGAAGAGGCCCTATCTATCTCTTATATTAGGGTAAGCAGATGTTGCTTGTCTCTTAGCAGGTTTATTTCTGATTAGCTTAGCAAGTAACTATAATAGGCTGTCATAGTACCTAACAGAATGACCGGCTTGCATAACCATTAGTTTGCATTTCTTAATTATTTTAAACAGTTTATGAAATTAGTAGTAAAAGGCCGAAACATCACATTTCATTTTTTTTCTTTACCTCTTAACCCTTTCATCCCATTTCTCTGGGGTGGGGTGTCTTTTTATAACAGTCCCTCATCTCAATTGAGAGGTCATATGAGGGCCAAGAGCCTCTTCATTCATTGGGGATCTACGAGGCAGTACCATCAGTGTAAAGTGTCTTGTTGCCCGGGAGAGAAAACTACTAAATAAACAAACCAATAAGCATACAATAGATAAAAAAGACTAAAAAATAGAAAAAATATAACTAATATATAAAAAATAAAAATTAAAAATAAGAAGTCTATGTCCAAATTCCCTTTGGTGTGTTAGTTGTAGTATTGATACCTTCTACTATATAGCTAAAATCCTACTATAAATGAATAGATGCCATATGTGTCCTGAGTCTGGGTTAGTTCACTCAGGATGAGCTTTTCTAGTTCCATCCATTTGGATGCAAATTGCATAATTTCATTGTTCCTGATAGCTGAATAATATTCCATTGTATAGATGTACCACAGTTTTTTGACCCATTCTTCAGTTGAGGGACTTCTGGGTTGTTTCCAGTTTCTAGCTATTACAAATAAGGCTGCTATAAACATAGATGAGGAAACTTCCTTATGATTCCGTGAAGAGGCATTTGGGTGTATACCCAGAAGTGGTATGGCTGGATCCTGAGGCAGATCTATTCCAAGTTTTTTAAGATATCACCAGATTGACCTCCATAGTGGTTGCACAAGCCTGCATTCCCACCAGCAATGGAGTAGGGTACCCCTTTCTCCACACCCTTGCCAGCATGTGCTGTCATTTGAGTTTTTGATCCTAGCCATTCTGACAGATGTGAGATGGAATCTCAGAGTCGTCTTGAGTTGCATTTCTCTGATGATTAAGGATGTTGAGCATTTCTTCAAGTGTCTCTCAGCCATTAGGGATTCCTCCTTTGTGAATTCTCTATTTAGCTCTGTCCCCCATTTTTTGATTGGATTATTTGGTTTCTTGGCATTTAATTTGAGTTCTTTGTAGATTTTGAATATTAGCCCTCTGTCAGATGTGGGGTTGGTGAAGATTTTCTCCCAGTCTGTAGGCTGCCATTTTGTTCGAATGACATTGTCATTTGCCTTACAGAAGCTTTTCAGTTTCATGAGGTCCCATTTATTGATTGTTGATCTCAAGTCCTGAGCTGTTGGTGTTCTGTTCAGGAAGTTGTCGCCTGTGCCAATTAGTTTGAGGGTTTCTCCCACTTTATCTTCTATTAGATTTAGTGTGACCGACCTTATGTTAAGGTCTTTGATCCACTTGGACTTAAGTTTTGTACAAGGTGATAAGTATGGGTTTAACTTCATTCTTTTACAGATGGACATCCAGTTGGACCAGCACCATTTGTTGAAGATGCTGTCCTTCTTCCATTGTGCTGTTTTGGCTTCTTTGTCAAAAATTAGGTGGCCATAAGTGTGTGGATCTATTTCTGGATCTTCAATTCGATTTCATTGATCTACTGGTCTTTTTCTATACCAATACCATGCTGTTTTTACAACTATTGCTCTGTAGTACAGCTTGAAATCTGGGATGGTAATACCTCCAGATGTTTTTTTTTTTTTTTTTTTTTTATTGTACAGAATTGATTTAGCTATTCTGGGCCTTTTGCTGTTCCATATGAAATTGAGGCCAGCTCTTTCCAAGTCTATAAAAAATTATGTTGGTATTTTGATAGGAATTGCATTGAATCTATATATTTCTTTTGGTAGGATGGCAGATGATATGATAGTATACATAAGCGACCCCAAAAATTCCACCAGAGAACTCTTACAGCTGATAAACACCTTCAGCAAAGTAGCTGGATACAAAATTAATTCAAAAAAATCAGAAGCCCTTCTTTTTTTTTTAATAATTTATTTTTTATTTCTTCAAGTTACATCTCAATCACAATCCCCTCCCTACTCCCCCCTCCAGTCCCACCCTTCCACCCTCCTCCCCCTCAGCCCCACCATCCTCTTCCCTTCTTTTTTTTTTTTTTTTAGTTTAAGGTATTTATTTTTCCCCCCAACAGCTCTCCCTTTCAGTCCAAATAATGGTTCTTTTTCTTATAACTATAAATACAATACAAAACAACAGAAATAAATAGGCCATGATTATAAGAGTTATATGGCTTAGCATACATTCCCAATGTCCAGTCCATATGTATTTGGCACCTGACTTTAACATTCTACTATCTAAACATCTCCATGAGTTTAAAGTTCTATATCTAACTCAGCTTTCATACTAACTTGCCTCATAATTTTAAAAATATCTTCTTAGATCCAGAACACCCTCTTGATTCCTAAACAACTCAAAATTTAACTATGAGACTCTAGCTATCTATTCTTCAACCGCCTCAGAGACCTGAGAGGGATAAATATATCTGATTATATAGGAAGTGCAGGGCCTGCAGCTTCCAAAACTAAAAAATGACATACCAGTGGCTGCCTGGACAGTTCCCATTTTCTCTCCATACATTACAGCATCAATCTTCAGCCATTTGGCCCCATTTCTCTGACAGACATTGGTTGTAGAGCAGGAATTATGAAGGACTTACCTACCCTGTCTTGGCAGAGCTAGGCTGTTGACTTACCTGCTTCCAAGTTTTGTCCTTTTTGGACAGAAGTCTGTCTACAGTTGAAGCAAGTGGTTTTTCTTGCGAAGAGAATGGCTTACCACCAATTTAATCATCTCCCACTGGAGATTCTTCGATGCTCATCTTCTACTTGGAGTAATATAGGGGGTGCTGTCAGGAGCTGACATGTCTTGATATCAAAAAATCTTAAGTTAAGAAAACATCTTTGAATGCCATATTCTGCAGATCTCTTGAGGTTTTTGAAGATGCCCTATCTATCTCTTATATTTAGATAAGCAAATATTGCTTGTCTCTTAGCAACTTGATTTCTGAGTAGCTTAGAAAATAACTGTGATAGACTGTCATAGTAACTAACAAAATGACACGTTTTCATGACTATTAGTTTCCGTTTCTTAGTTATCCTAAACAGTTTATGTCGGTTGGTAGCGAGAGGTCAAAACTTGACATTTCATTTTTAAGTATTACTACAAACAATACCTTTAAGAAGCGTTACCCTTAATTTTGTATCAATATACAAAGATCAATACCAATGTGGCCAAATATAATCTTAATTTTGTATCAATATACAAAGATCAGTACCGATGTAGCCCAATACAATCTTAATTTTACATTAATATACTAGGGTCAATACCATTGTGGCCAAATATAATCTTAATTTTGTATCAATATACAAAGATCAATACCGATGTAGCCCTATACAATCTTAA
>CAJQZJ010034151.1:286714-342520 GCA_907164525.1 Lophiomys imhausi | reverse complement strand
ATTCCTTGAATGGATGCTTTAAATCTCCTGGAAAGATAAGAACAGAGACCTGCTCTAATCCTAACTCTGGGACAATTACATTTTTTTTTGGGGGGGGGGGTCAGGTAATATTTTTCCTGGAGCAAATTTGTTTTTTTTGATAATATATAAAGAAGCCCTTCTTTATACAACAAACAAATGGGCTGAGGAAGAAATAAGGGAAACAACCCCCTTCACAATAGCTGCAAACAACATAAAATACCTGGGGGTAACTCTAACCATGCAAGTAAAGGACCTGTACAACAAGAACTTCAAGCCCTTGAAGAAAGAAATGAAAGAGGCCTTTAGAAGATGGAAAGATCTCCCATGCTCATGGATAGGTAGGATCAACATAATAAAACTGGCCATCCTTGTGCTGTTTTCAAACAAGGTTCTACTCTCACCTGTGAATCAAAGTATATAAAGGGACTATGAATGGCTCTTGTACATAAGCATATAATTTCTTGGAGTCAAAAAAATTTATGAATCTGTCTCTGTAATAGTCTTTCCTTCAGTGTGCTAAAAATATATGACAACTTATTTAAATGAGGAAAGATGAATTTTAATTCTTGTTCTCAGAGGTTTTTGTCCATGATTAACTTTGGCCCATGTACTCATACAAAGTTTTTGCCATCAGGGAATTCCACAGAGACTGCATTCAAGACAGAGTAGAATAGGAGACAGGGATAAAGGTCCAAGAATAAGATACTTTCATCACTTCCTCAAGTGACACATGCCCTCCAAGTAAGTCCTTCTTTCTCAAGTTTCCAGAATCTTCCAAAATATATCACATTCCAAGGACTAAGTTGCAAAAATATAAGCATGTAGGAAACATCTTATATTCAGACCATAATGTCCACCAAAATTTTCATACAACGTTGATAAAATTCAGTTTTCAGGGATTATAAATGCATAGTTCTTAAACAAGCAATGCATGAAATTCTAAGAAAATGTTTTGTTTAACTTATTAGTAAAGGAAGGACCAGTAAGATGTCAAGAATATTTCCATATAAACTAGAAGAACATAAAAATATATAAAATGTTATATATATTAACCATATACATGGAATACACATGTGAATACATGTTTACAAATATGCAGGAGAGAAGAAAGATTACCAATGTACTCAGGATTTGTAAACATCCATATTCCTATAAGGCAAAACAATAAATAAATAGTAAAGCTCAGGCTTATCATTGGAACTTAATTTAAATAAATTATATGCTTAATGGAAAAAAACATAACTTTAGGTTTTTATGTATATGAATGGTGTAAACAACTCTTTTTTTCTAGAAATTAACTTTGAAGATAAAAGAAGGAAATGAATTTTAGATATACAAAGCTAAATTTAGAATCCCTGAAAATTGTTCATATGACTTGATATATCTCCTAAGAGCATGGACATAGTTTTAATTCTGAATCAAACATTTCATCACTTCATGTCTTACCAAAAGCAGATGCTGAAAAAGGACCAATTAATTATCTTATCATATTATGTTAATCACTGTAATACACAAGGCAATTAAAATTTTTTCTAACATTTGGCTCAAAAGAATTTTGTGCTTGTTCAGTTCTTTGTTTTTTCAGTTTACACACTACATAAAGTAACAATCCTGTAGCTTTCAGGCACTCCCACTTAAATAATATTGACATTTTCAGTACTAAAAATAATAGCCACATAGAAAAATTTAATAGAAAAATTTAAATTGTGGTTATGGAAGCATGACTTAATGAATAAGAATTCATTATGGCTGTATGAAAAGCAGAGGTCAAAGAGGTGATATAGGAGATAAGAGAGACTCTGCCATTCTGAGCAGGGAAATAAATTCACCCAGTGTTCACAAGGAAAGGGAAGCACGAGCAGCAGAAAACCTGGCAACTGACTGTCCTCACAACTGTCAATCAGTATCATCATTTTTGCAGGAAATGAAGAAAACTTGAGTGCGTTTTAAGGATTAGAAAAATGAGAGTCTGAAATATGCCAACAATGCCCATAAGTTCTACATGAGGCTTTAACTCTAATCCAACAGAAACCCAACTATTAAACCAACTGACAAAACACCAACTATTCTCCAAAGCACTCAAGACATTGCTAAATGAGAGAACATGTCCAAAGTTGACCTTATCTGTACTAAATCCTATTTTATAAGTACTGGAAGAGTAATGACTCAAAGGAATTTAGATTTCAATTTATTATTATACTACAGACAATTATAGATTTTTTTTAATGTATTACATCAAGTTGCACTTTCACAGAACAAACCAAAACAGTAAATTCCACTTAATTTGTAAATATTCCTAGTTTGATACTGCTTTTAGAATAACAATATAGTACCATAAGGTGTGTTAATATAGATAATAAATATTTATTTTGTGTCAAGTACTCTTTTCTGGAAGATGTAGACCAAGGATTATTCCAGTTGATTTTCATAAGACAAAATGAAGACAACTATTTTGATTATGTCTCTTATGGAAAAATAATTTTTCTAAATTAAAGATTGATTCTGGACCATGTATATCAGCTTAAATCTATGTACAAGTTGTTTAATTTCTTGAATTCTTTGTAAATTATGGATATTAGCCTTCTGTAGGATGTGGGGTTAGTAAAGATCTTTTCCCAATCTGTATGTGGCTATTTTGTTTGAATGACAGTGTCCTTTGCCTTATAAAAGCTTATCAGTTTCATGAGGTACCATTTATTAATTGCTTGTCTTAGAGCCTGAGCTATTGGTGTTCTGTTCAGGAAGTTGTCACTTGTCCCAATGAGTTCGAGGCTTTCCCTCACTTTCTCTTCCATTAGATTTAGTGGGTCAGGCTTTGTGTTAAGGTCTTTGATCCACTTGTACCTAAGTTTTGTGCAAGGTGATAATTATGGGTCTAATTTCATTCTTTTATATTTTGACATCCAGTTAGACCAGCACCATTTGTTGAAGATGCTGCCCTTTTTCCATTGTATAGTTTTGGCTTCTTTGCCAAAAATTAAGTGACCTAATTAAGTGTGTGGGTTCATTTCTGGGTCTTCATTTTGATTCCATTGATCCATTGTCTGTTTCTGTAACAGTACAATGCTGTTTTTATTACTATTGCTCTGTAGTGCAGCTTGAAATCTGGGATGGTGATACCTCCAGATTTTTTGTTTTGTTTTGTTGTTGTTCCTTTTTGTTTTTGTTTTTATATTCCATAAGAAGTTGAGAATTGTTTTTTCCAGGTCTATAAATAATTGTGTTGGTATTTTGATAGGAATTGCATTGAATCTGTATAGAGAGCTGCGACGTGCTTCGCCCTAAAGATGGGGCCGGTTTCCGCCTTCCACCAGCCTAATGATGAGCACTCTTGGTGGCAAAGAAGTCCATATTTGGTTAAGACCGCTGATCTGGCTTGCTTCCGCATACGTGGGCCTGTAAGATAGCACCACGTGGCTTTACTTGATTGGCTGTTCATATAGTATTTAGCCTGTGGGTTGGGTCTGCCCATTGATTTCGGAAGACTGTTTTCAAGGGACCTGAATAAACTGCTTGAGAAGAGCTTTTGCGAGTTGCGTCATTCTTGCTGGTCGAGGTTGACGCGACAAGTGGTGGCCTGTACAGGGAACCAGAAAAGACTCAGAACTCCTGCAGTCAGGGGCAGTGCACTGGTAAGTTCCCGGGATAAATTGGGACAATAAAGTTTCACGGAAATTGCGAACTAAAGGTAAAGTTTCACAGAAATTGAAAACTAAAGGTAAAGTTTCGCAGAAATTGCGAACCAAAAGTAAATTTTTAATCATGGGATTGTCTCAGTCACATCCAATTTTTCTGGCTCTTCAGGAGCTACTTTTAGCTAGAAAATTGAAACTTAAGAAGTCAACCTTAGAAAGATTTTTGAATGAATGCGACTCCGTGGCTCCGTGGTTTGCGGTGTCCGGGAATCTTACAGTATCCTGCTGGGACAAATTAGGCAGGGACTTGGATTTTGCTTGGGAGCAAGGTACTCTGAAGCATGGAGTAAGACCGGTTTGGAAGATGGTGAGGAGTTGTTTAGAAGATCAGAGATGCTGTAAACAATAAAGGAGGGAGAATCAGCCTTGGAACTGCTACAAGGAGAAAGATCTGAGCAGGCAGACAGTGAAAAGGGGAGCAAAAAGAAGATCCCTCTCTATCCCGATCTTAGAGATTTTAGAGATTTTGAGGACTCAGAGGGCACGGATTCTGAAGGGGAGCTACACGCTCTAATAGAACAGTTGGAGAGGGCTGCTATTAGAAAAAAGGAAAAGAAAAGGGTAAAAGAGAAAGACACGTTGGAGGCAGTCAGTGTAAGTGAAGCTCTTGCCACAGCACCTTCAACCATATTGGCAGCGGTCGGTGAAAGTAAAGCCATTGCCGCAGCGCCTTCAACTCCCCCTCCATACCCAGAAGCCGTTCAGATAGATCAGCCTGGACACAAGTAAGAACAGAATTACAGTTTGCCTATCCGGTATACCAAGATCCACAAGGGAACAGGTACGAGGAACCACTTGATTTTAAAGTAATTAAATCCCTTGCAGAGTTGGTTCGTACCTATGGTGTTACTGCTTCTTTTACATTGGCTCAAGTAGAAGCATTAAGCAGACATTGTATGACCCCTAGTGATTGGAGTGGCCTGGCCTGTGCCTGCTTAAGTCCAGGGCAATACTTAGACTGGAAAGCTTTCTTGATTCAGTATGCCACAGAGCAAGCAGCCATTAATCAGAGAAATGGAAATCCAGCCTGGGATAGAGATATGCTGCTTGGGCAGGGGAGATTTGCCAAACAGCAGATAGGATATCCTATTCAGATTTATGAGCAAATAAACAAGATAGCTATCAAGGCTTGGAGATCTCTTCCTAATAAAGGGGAGGTGAGTGGGAACTTAACTAAGATTCTACAGGGCCCCATGGAGCCCTTTTCAGACTTTGTGGCACGATTGGTGGAAGCGGCAGGGAAGATTTTTGGTGACCCGGATGCTGCTATGCCACTAATAAAACAGTTGGTCTATGAGCAATGTACCAAAGAGTGTAGAGCCGATATCACCCCTTACAAGAACAAAGGGCTAGAAGCCTGGATGAAAGTGTGTAGAGAACTTGGAGGGCCGTTAACTAATGCTGGTCTTGCTGCCGCGGTAGTAGAGTTGAACAGAAAAGGTGGAGGAAGTCCAGGAGTTTGTTTTAAGTGTGGCAAGATGAGACACTTTAAAAGACAATGCCCCGAGAGAAGGAGTACAGAAAGTACAGGAAGTTCACAATGCCCCAGGCAGCCGGGGTTATGCCCAAAATGTAAGAAAGGGAACCATTGGGCTAATGAGTGCTGTTCAGTGACAGACATCCATGGCCAGCCTTTGACTCAAGGTTATGGTGGCGCTCGTCCAAAAAACGGACAGCGGGGCCCACGACCCCAGGGCCCACAAATATATGGGGCAGTAGAGAATCAGGAAAAAGAAGAGAAGATGGCCAACCCTCCGCCATCCGAGAGACTGGGGAGAGCCACTGCAAGCTCAGCAGGATTGGACCTCTGCTCCACCACCAGACTCGTATTAACGCCCCAAATGGGGGTCCAGTTAATTGAAACAGATTTTAAAGGACCCCTTGAACCTGGTACAGTTGGTTTGCTGTTAGGGAGGTCATCATCAGCCTTGAGAGGACTTATTGTCCATCCTGAGGTTATAGATCCAGATTATACAGGAGTGGTTAAGATCATGGTAGTCTCCCCCCGTGGTATAACAGCTATCTCTCCTGGAGATAGAATTGCTCAGTTGGTCATATTGCCGAGTTTTCATGATCGCTTTGCGGCAAGGGATCGAGAGAGAGGAAAAGATGGTTTTGGGTCCACGGGCACGGATCTGACTTTTCTCTCCTTGGATTTGGACCAACGCCCTGTCTTGGAGTTAAAAGTTGATGGTAAAAAGATCTTGGGCCTTTTGGATACTGGGGCTGATGGGAGTATCATAGCAAAGAAAGACTGGCCTTCAGGTTGGCCCGTACAAGCCTCTTCTCAAACACTTCAAGGCCTGGGTTATGCTAAGACTCCAGATATGAGTGCAAGATTATTAAAGTGGCAGGACCAAGAAAACCACTCAGGAGAAATGCAGCCATATGTACTTGAGCTCCCTATCTCCCTTTGGGGAAGAGACCTTTTAAAGGATATGGGATTTAAATTGAGTAATGACTATTCTGATTCAGCCCAACGTATGATGCAAGATATGGGATATGCTCCAGGTTTTGGAATAGGAAAATTTTTGCAGGGGCGGAAGAGTCCCATATCTATGCAGCAAAGACAAAAGAGACAGGGCCTGGGTTTTTCCTAGGGGCCACTGAGGAGGGCATTCCCATAACTTGGAAGATGGAGGACCCAGTATGGGTTCCTCAGTGGTCACTTTCCTCTGTAAAATTGAACGCAGCCAAAGAGTTGGTGGATGAACAGTTGTCTTTAAAGCATATAAGGCCATCTGTATCTCCCTGGAATACACCTATCTTTGTCATTGAAAAGAAATCTGGAAAATGGAGATTGTTGCATGACCTGCGTGCCATAAATCAACAAATGCAGATCATGGGCCCAGTGCAATGCGGCTTGCCACTTTTATCATCTTTGCCAGCCTCATGGCCCATAAGAGTTGTAGATATAAGGGATTGTTTTTTCTCCATCCCTTTGTGTGCCAAAGATAGTGAGAGATTTGCATTTACTGTTCCATCCTGTAACCATGAGGAACCTGATCAGCGGTTTGAATGGGTAGTATTACCTCAGGGCGTGGTAAACAGCCCCACTATGTGCCAACTGTATGGGGGGGGAAGCCATTGCTCCCTTGAGAAAGGATTTTCCAGATTTGAGATGTGTTCATTATATGGATGATATCTTACTGGCAGCTAAGAGTGAACAAATGTTAGATCAGGCCTATGAAGAATTAGTTCAATTATTAAAAAAGAAAAGGTTGTTTATTGCTCCTGATAAGGTTCAAAAGGAAAATGAGGTTAATTATTTAGGAGCAAAGGGTGGACCTGAAAAGATAATACCTCAAAAGATTGAGATAAGAAAAGATAATTTAAAGACTTTAAATGATTTTCAAAGGTTGTTAGGAGATATCAATTGGGTAAGAGGCTATGTAAAGCTACCAAATTATGAAATAAGACCCCTATATGATATTTTGAAAGGTGACTCAGCACTTAATTCTCCTAGGCAATTAACAGAAGAAGCAAGAAAAGCTTTATGTAAAGTGGAAGAAAGGTTACAGAGTGCCTTCCTAAAGAGATGGCAGAAAGGACAGCCCATTGCATTGTGCATATTCGCCACCTATGGTCAACCTACAGGATTGTTATGGCAGGACCGACCATTATTATGGACTTATTCGAAGATTTCTCCAAAAAAATCCATAGAACATTATCTCACTACAGTTGCTGTTTTAGCCTTGAATGGTATCCAACAATGTTTACAGTCTTTTGGAGTTGTTCCTGCCGGTATAATATTGCCCTATTCCAGTCATCAAATTAAGATTTTATGTGACACTGTAGATGATTGGACAATATTGCAATGTAGCTTTAAAGGAGTGATTGATAACCATTATCCTAAGCATCCATTGCTATCATTTTTTAAGGAGCACCCAGTGATATTCCCTAAGGTTACTTCAGCAGTACCACTTCAAGGGTCACCAAATGTGTTTACTGATGGCTCTAAGACAGGTTGTGGAGCCTATTTGATAGAAAGACAAGAGCCCGTGCTATGCCAATTTCAACCTGGCTCCCCCCAAATAGTACAGTTGAAAATAGTAATTGAGGTGTTTAAAAGATGTCAATTTGCATTCAATTTGATTTCAGATTCAGTCTATGTGGTCAACGCAGTGAAAATATTAGAATTAGCAGGTCCTATTAAGAATAGTAGTATTGTATGTGCCTTATTACAAGAGTTACAAGTTTTAATCTGGCAAAGAAAAAGGTGTTTTTATATTCATAGCACATACAGGATTACCTGGACCATTAAGTGAGGATAATAATAAAGTTGATCAATGGACTAGGATGGAATGCATTTTTTGGAGCTCATTCCTGGACCAAGCCAGACAGTTTCACCAATTATTTCATGTAAATGCAAGAACTCTACAGCAGAAATTCTATTTGTCCAGAAGAGATGCTAAACAAATGGTTTTGGACTGTCCTCAGTGTATGATTCATCCTCATCCTCCCAGTGTGGGAGTAAACCCTAGAGGATTGATGCCACTCAAAATCTGACAAATGGACGTTACCCACATTTCAGAGTTTGGAACCTTAAGATATATTCATCTGTCTGTGGATACCTGCTCAGGTATCATACATGCTACACCTATGAGTGGAGAAAAGGCTCGCAATATAATAGGGCATTGCTTAGAAGCCTGGGCTGCAAGGGGAAAACCACAACAGCTGAAAACAGACAATGGACCAGCCTATACGGCTCAGTCCTTTGTCTCCTTCTGCAACCAGATGGAGGTCCAGCTTAATCACGGATTACCATACAATCCTCAAGGACAAGGAATTGTGGAGCGTGCTCATCGCACCTTGAAAGAATGCTTGCAAAAACAGAAAGGGGGAATAGGCCAAGGGCATACCCCCCAGGAGAGAATGTCTTTAGCCTTATTTACTTTATTTTTTTTTTTAAATTTGGATGCTCAAGGCCGCTCAGCAGCGGACAGACATCAGGATTCCCATGGTCCACCTAAAGGCATGGTGAAGTGAAAGGATATTTTGACAGGCTCTTGGCGGGGGCCTGACCCCTTGCTAACATGGGCGAGAGGGTCTGTTTGTGTTTGTCCTCAGGATCAACAAGATCCAGTGTGGGTGCCTGAACGCCTTGTGAGGAAGATTTGTCATGAAGATCTTCCTAGGGATCCTGATGATTGTAGCAGTGATGATGTCAGGAATGACCGAGCTGAGATGGGGGATCCTGTCGATATTCCCAAAGCCGATGTCAGTCAGACATGATGCAACTGTGTTTCCACGCTTATTTAGCAGTAATAGAAGCTTAGGCTTACCCTACCTTCCCTTTGATGATCAGAAAAGCCCTATAGAGGGTAATAGAAATGTCAGCTTGAAGGGTAGTCTGTGCTTTTTAATGAGCTTCAATAGGTCAGATGATACAAAATGCATTAAATTGTCTCAGCAGTCAGCAGATTTTTTACCACAACTGAGGTTTGGGGGTAGGGGCGGTGGTTTGTTTTCGAGCAATGGTTCTCATCTTGTGGGGTGGTGGCCCACACGAGTCTCTGACCAGGACCCCCCCAGACAGCCACGCTGGGCACCTTTTTGTAAAGGATCCGCAGGAGAGGAAGGACCTTTTCCCTGGACTGGATGTCAGGGGCGCAGAGCAGTTTGGGTTCAACAAGATTATTTTTCCTTTAGCCCCATGATTAGTAATATAGTGAATAAGTCTTGTACAGGAATGCTTGATATATCTACTAGGGATCCTCAGCAGACTGCCACCAATCCTTTTGATTTATGGCTTTTGTGTGGAGCAAATGGTAGCTGTATGGATTTGGGACCTATACTTATGCTTGGGGGAGGAATTTATCAAAGACGTAGTTTTTCCCTAGGGTCCGCTACCAATATAGATTTTTCTAGTGGTAGTGGCTCTGGTACTTGGAATTCTTCGTTTCATTCTTACCGCAATAAGACCTTTTCAGCCTCGCCAGTGTGTCTCTGGCCTCCTTTTCTGTGGATTGTAAGTAATGGAAGTTCATCCTTGGGTGAAGAAAAGTTAGTATGCATTCCAGACACATGCTTTTATGCCCTGTGCTGGAATTCCACAGCCTTTCCTGTGGCTGTGGTGACTAGAATGCCTCTATATGTACCAGTTCCTGTAGGGGCCCCTAATACCATGATGCTATTCAGGCTTAAAATAGATTTTGGCATCACTGCAGCTATTGTTACCGCCATCACTGTTACTGCTGTGGGGGCTACTGCCTCAGCTATTGCCTTGTCTAGTTCTATACAGACTGCCAATGCCCTAAATGACATCTCAGCCAATGTAGCACAGGCTTTGGATACTCAGACCTCTATGAATTCTCATCTCAAAGGAGGCCTTATGATAGTTAATCAACACATAGATTTAATACAAGAACAGATTGATTCTCTTTGGCAACTAGCACAGTTGGGGTATGAGTGGAAAATGCAGGGTTTGTGTGTTACTTCGGTGCGGTATCAAAATTTAACAAATGCTGCTAATCTGTCTAAGCAATTGTCAGAGCTCCTCTTACAGGATTGGTCGGCTGATTTTGAAAATAAGATGAGAGAGCTGAGAATGACAATCGTCCACATCAACTCCACTCGGGTGGATCTGAGTTTGGGTAGTGGTTTGACTTCCTGCATACAGGCGGCTATGGATCATCTTAAGGAGTGGGCAGGCGTAGGCTCTTTGGTGATACTGATGATACTAGCCTCTCTGGTTTGCCTATGGTGCATCTACAATATGAGAGCCACACAGAAGCATAATGCAGCCATGATTATACAGGCCCTTGTCACCATTGAGGTGGGCCAGTCCCCTCAGGCATGGCTTGCTGCCATGAAGCCTTAAATCTTCACTGAACATAGTCCCTGCCCACTGAGGTATTCGTTCCACAGATATTAGGGTCTGGTAAATCAGTGACGGAGTGGACGGATGAGTCTCGGCCACCTAAGACAGGGCAGCCCCGAGTGGGGAGGCTGACCCAGAGACGGGTAAGAGTTTGAGCACCGCCCTCCTACAGGCTCAGGCCCGCCATGAGATCCCCAGGTATGGGGATTACAAAGCCTTTCCAGGGACTTCTACCAACAATTTCAAAAACAAAAAAGGGGGAACTGTAGAGAGCTGCGATGTGCCGCGCCCTAAAGATGGCACCGGTTTCCGCCTTCCACCAACCCGATGGTAAATGCTCTCGGTGGTAAACAAGTCCATATTTGGTTAAGACCGCTGATCAAGAGGGTGTTATAAATCTAAGAAGATACTCTTAAAAGTGTGTTGCAAGCTAGTATGAATGTTGAGTCAGATATAGACCTTTAAACTCATGGAGTTGGTTAGATAGTAGAATGTTAAAGTCAGGGGCCAAATATGTATAAACTGGACATTGGGAAGGAATACTGGGCCATTTAACTCTCATAAATGTGGCATATTTATATCTGTTGTTTTGTATAATACTTACTGTTATAAGAGAAGGAACCATCTGTTGGACTGAAAGGGGAAACTTCTGGGGGGAAGAGGGTGGAAGGGCGGGATAGGAAGGGGGAATAGGGAGGAGTTTGTGACTGAGATGTAACTTGAAGAAAAAAAATAAAGTATTTAAAAAAAAAAAAAAAGACCGCTGATCTGGCTTGCTTCCGCATATGTGGGCTTGTAAGATAGCACCACGTGGCTTTACTTGATTGGCTGTTCATATATTATTTAGCCTGTGGGTTGGGTCTGCCCATTGATTTCGGAAGACTGTTTTCAAGGGACCTGAATAAACTGCTTCAGAAGAGCTTTTGCAAGTTGCGTTGTTCTTGCTGGTTGAGGTCGACGCGACAAATCTGTATATTGCTTTTGGCAGAATAACCATTTTTATTATGTTCCTCCTACCTATCCATGAGCATGGGAGATCTTTCCATCTTCTGATGTCCTCCTGAATTTCTTTCTTCAAAGACTTAAAGTTCTATTCATACAGGTCTTCCACTTGCTTGGTTAGAGTTACTTCCAGGTAATTTATATTGTTTGTGACTATTGTGAAGGGTGTTTTTTCCCTAATTTCTTTCTCAGCCCATTTATTTTTTGTATAAAGAAGGGTTTCCGATTTTTTGAATTAATTTTGTAATCAACCACCTTGCTCAAGGTATTTATCAGTTGTAGGAGTTCTCTGGTGGAATTTTTGGGGTCACCTATATATACTATCATATTGTCTGCAAATAGTGATACTTTGACTTCTTCATTTCCAATTTGTATCCCCTTGATCTCCTTTAGTTGTCATATTGCTCTATCAAGAACTTCAAGTACTATGTTGAAGAGATATGGCTCTAGTGGGCATCCTTGCCTTGTTCCTACATTTAGAGTAAATACTTTAAGTTTATCTCCATTTAATTTGATGTTGGCTACTGGCTTGTTGCATATCACCTTTATTATTTCTAGGTATAGTCCTTGTATGCCTGTTCTCTCCAAGACTTTTAGTATGAAGGGGTGTTAGATTTTGTCAAATGCTTTTTCAGTATCTAGCGAGATGATCATGTGGTTTTTTTTTTCCTTTCAGCTTGTTCATATGCTAAATTACATTGATAGATTTTTGTGTGTTGAATATTCCCTGTATTCCTGGGATGAAGCCTACTTGATCATGGTGTATGATACTTTTGATGTGTTCTTGGATTCAGCTTGCAAATATTTTGTTAAGTATTTTTGCATCTATATTCAGGAGGTAAATTGGTCTGAAATTTTCTTTCCTTGTTGGGTCTTTTGGAGTTTAGGAATCGGGGTGAATTTGGTCTCATAGAATGAGTTTGGCAGTGTTCTGACTGCTTCTATTTTTTGGAAGATTTTGAAGAGTATTAGTATTAGCTCTTCTTTGAAGGTCTGGTAGAATTCTGTGCTGAAACCTTCTGGTCTGGGCTTTTTTTTTTTTTTTTTGGCAGAGTTTTAATGATTGTTTTGATTTCCTTAGGGATTATAGGACTGTTTAATCTGTTAACCTCTTCTTGATTTAACTTTGGTAGGTGGAATCTATCAAGAAAGCTGTCTGTCTTGCTTAGGTTTTCAAACTTGGTGGAGTACAGATTTTTAAAGTAGGACCTAAAGATTCTCTGAGTTACCTCTTTAATCATTATTTTTAATAATTCTTTGAGTATGTGTGGGCCCTTAGTCATTCTCTAAGATGGTATATATTTTGTACCTGTTGTGGCTTGCTTTGTGTCTGACTATATGGTTGATTTTGGAGAAGGTTCCGTGCAGTGCTGAAAAGAAATTGTACTCTTTTGTGTTTGGGTGAAATATTTTGTAGATACCTGTTAGGTCCACTTGGTTCATGACTTCTGTTAGTCATTACTTCTCTATTTGATTTCTGTCTCGATGACCTGTCAAGTGCTGTGAGTATGGTGTTGAAGTCGCCTACTATGAAGGTGTGGTTTAAGCTTTAGAAGAGTTTCTTTTACAAATGTAGGTGCCCTTGTATTTAGGGCATAGATATTCAATATTGAGATGTCATACTGATGAATTTTTCCTTTAATGAGTATGTAGTGCCCTTCCCTATCTTTTTTGAATAACTTCAATTTTATTTGATTTTAGGATGGCTACTCCAGCTTGATTCATGGGCCCATTTGCTTAGAACCTTTTCTTGTAGTCTGTATCACTCATGTGCACAAAGGCCAAGAACTCAATGCTCCTACACAGGAGCTGTAGATGCTGAAGACGGTATCCTACTGAGAAGGGGCAAGGTGCATTGGCTCTGAAATGAACACCACAACTCATCTGCTGGGCTTGGACTCAGTGGAGTTCTGCAGCCGTATAACCTGCCTTTCAGCCTCCTCTGATCTTAACATTTCAGTGGCACAACTGGTCCTCTAGGGTGTTGGGTTAACAGTGTGAATGCTTGACACTCAGGAAGCTGGGAGGTATCTCTATCTGGTAGTTGGGGCTGCCTCCCAATACTTTTAGTGATCAGACCTGCGGGACACTGTACCAGGACCAGCACCATTTTTTGAAGATGCTTTCCTTTTTCCATTTTACAGTTTTGGCTTTTGTGTGTGTGTGTGTGTGTGTGTGTGTGTGTTTACTATATTTTTATAGTCTTTTTTATTTTAAATTTATTTATTACTTCAGGTTACATCTCCATCTCAGTGTCCTCTTTCCACCCCTCCCAGTCCCACCCTCCCACCTACTACTCCCTATCCCTTCCATCCCACTCCTCTGGAATTGAGTGTCCCTACATAACAGTCCCCCGCCTCAGTTCAGCAGTCATATGAGGGCCAAGAGCCTCCTCATACACTGGGGCCTACAAGGCAGCACCACTAGGGAAATGTGTCTCATTGACAGGAAAAGAAATCTATGTTGATGTTCCCTTTGGTGCATTGGTTGTAGTATAGTTATCCTGTACTATTTGGCTAAAATCCGACTATAAGTGGATATTTCTTCGTCAAAAATTAAGTAAACTCAAGAAATTAAACACCAAGAAACCAAACAACCCAGAATGGAGGTAAACTGTGAATACACAAAAAAAGAAATCTCTAATGGCCAAGAGACACCTGAAGAAATGCTTAAGATCCTTATTCATTACAGAAATGCAACTCAAGATGACTCTGATATTCCATCTCACACCTGTCAGAATGACTAAGATCAAAAACTCAAATAGCTGCACATGCTGGCAAGGTTGTGGAGAAAGGGGAACACTCCTCCATTGCTGGTGGGAGCGCAAACTTGTACACCCACTATGGAAATCAGTCTGGCAATACCTTAGAAAACTTAGAATAGCACTACCTCAAGACACAGCCATACCACTCCTGGGTATATACATCCAAACAATTCCTCACCAAACCACAAGTACATCTCCTCAACTGTAGAGAGCTGCGACGTGCTGTGCCCTAAAGATGGCGCCGGTTTCCGCCTTCCACCAGCCCGATGGTGAGTGCTCTCGGTGGTAAACAAGTCCATATTTGGCTAAGACCGCTGATCTGGCTTGCTTCCGCATACGTGGGCCTCTAAGATAGCACCACGTGGCTTTACTTGACTGGCTGTTCATATAGTATTTAGCCTGTGGGTTGGGTCTGCCCGGGCATTCAGAAGACTGTTTTCAAGGGACCTGAATAAACTGCTTGAGAAGAGCTTTTGCGAGTTGCGCCGTCCTTGCTGGTCGAGGGGGACGCGACACTCAACTATGTTCATAGCAGCTTTATTTGTAGAAATATCAACTTCCAGAAATTGGAAACAACTCAGATTTCCCTCAACCGATGAATTGATAAAAAAATAATAAATTAAAAAAAACTGTGGTACATTTACACAATGGAATACTACTCAGCCATCAGACACAAGGAAATCATGCAATTTGCTTCCAAATGGATGCATCTAGAAAAGCTCATCCTGAGTGAGCTAACCCAGACCCCAGAAAGATGCACATGGCATTTATTCACTTATAATTGGATTTTAGTTATATAATAAGGATAATTTTCCTACAACCAACATAATGAATGTAACAGGGACATAGACTTTGTTACTTGTTAGTGGGATATTTTGCCCTAGTGGAGCTGCCATGTAAGCGCCAGTGTAAGAGAAAGCCCTTAGCCCTCATATGACTGCTTAGGTGAGGGGAGCTGATATTTAGGGGCACTCTACACTGGAGGAGTAGGATAGGTGGGAGAAAAGGGAGAGGGTGGGAGGATGGGACCAGGAGGGGTGGAGGGAAGGGACTGGGATGGAGATGTAACTTGAAGTAATAAATAAGCATAAAAAAATATAAAGCTACCTCGTTACTAATTCTACTATCTACCTTCTTTCCCTTATGTCAGTATCAAGAATATTGACATTCATATATGAAACCATTTTGTTCACTATGATGCGAACATACAAGTGTTTATTTTGAATGTGAATAATTTTAATATATTTATATGCATGTAAGTATACATATATAATATATGTGTACATCATAATATGTACACACACACATATATATACATATATATATTTATACTTCCTTTATTATCTTATGAATTTAAAAAAGTCCTTTAGGAATGTAAAGAATGCATTGTTTTACTATTTTGGGGGTTGTGGTTTTGATTATTTATAAATTTTGCTTGTTTGGTGTTTGTTTCCTTGGATTTTTATTATTTATGACTTACATTGTCAGGAAAACTTTTTTCTCATGGTTAAAAATCTAATTAATATTCTGATCAGTTAGATATCTATTAACATCTGGATTTAGGTTGCTTTGAATTTGAATTTGCATAAGTAGAAATTGAATTTAGAATATTCTTAAAGCTATAAAATTTTTCTATCACTTGCCTGTTCAGTATTTCAGAAATAATGAGACAGCCAAAAGGATCAATTGTGAGTTGAATGGAGACTTTCACCAACAATTCTAGCAAGGCTCAGGGAGGGTTCAGCCTGCAGAAGTTGAGAGATTCCTCATCAGGCCCGTCACAGTTTTACACTCTTCATCCATTCCTATGAGAAATGCTCCATAAGTATGCATTATCTATTCAAAAGAATAAATTAGAATTCCCAAGGGATATAGACTTCTTCCTTAAAAAAATGGCTAATTAACATAATAATCTTCCCTGTATTTCAATATGCAATCAAGAAATTTTGTTAAACTCTAAAAGATTTGTAAGAATTGAGGTCATGTTGCCAGCAGAGTTATGAGCAGGTAAGGAGTGCTTAGTGATTGTACCCTAATTTTCTCACCTAACCTATTTTTCTCTTTCATAACCTTTGTAGAAAATAATAAACAGTAAAGCTGTAACTATCTGCACTATTTTGATAAGAGAACAGAATTTTTTACAGAAAGCAAAACAGTAGAAATTGTTCAAAAATGAGTTGTAGTTAATGCAAGGATCACTCTGCTGTGCTGGCAATCAGGAAAATGTAATCTTCCTTCTAAACCTACGTGGTTTGTTTGTTTGTTTGTTTTAAGGCCTAAAGGTAAGAAGACACACCTTAGTTTTCTAAGCATACTAGTTACAAGCACTGGTTTCTTCCAGTTTCTGCAGGAAGGACAAGAAAATGAGGTTGCTACAAGAGCCCACTAGCAGGATGAAGGAGAGAATAATTTGAAGAGCTGGAAAAAGTCCCATGAAAACAGTAATGCCAGTGAAAGTCTATATATATACTTCCTACCAGGTATGATAATCACTACATCTAAAATTTTGGGGATCTAAAATTTTGGGGAATTAAGATATTTTCAGGAAAAAAAATCAATCTAACTCTGCCATTACTTTGTTGATTATTCAATTATTCAAGCTAGGTAATTTGTAACTCAGATTGGGAACTAAAGCTTTCCTGCCTGGCTAGCTTTACTTTGCCTGAGTAACTTACATTCAAGCAGTTGTTTCTGGTTGCTTTTGTCACTGGTGAGTTACCAAACCACAAACTTCTGTTGTTCAATTCTAATTCTGTAGAAAGAGGACTACTGTACCTATATGAATATGGGAGAAACCAGTTTACTTCTGGTTTACAAAGAGAAAGCCAAATGATTCAACATCATCTCTGTCTTTTTAAGTTATTATGAACAATAAACACATTTTCTGTCTTCTCACTAAATGTAATTTCAAGGAGCTAGCTACATTTACATGGCACAAAAGGCCATATCACTTAGAGACCAATCATTAAGAGAAAAGTAGATGTGACCTCCTACTCCTTAGGACTGATGAATCACAATGAAGATGACTTTAGTATAATCCATTTTCTCCAATATTATCCGTTCAAAAGCAAAAAAGGGAAAAAAACTAATGTCTTTTTCATGGTTAAAATATTACTTGGTATATAACTATAATCATTTTCCTTTTTTTCCATATTCTGTTTTCCACACTGTATTCTAAATAAAAACTAGAATGACAATGGAGTTGTGTTCCAAAGTAATGCTAATATATTTGCAATCAAGAGAGAAGAAAAGAGAAACATGATTTTTTTTACTATTATTATAATTACAAGAAGTACATGTTGGGATTCTAAAACTGGAATGTGCACTGTGGAATAGATAAAATGAAAATGGATCCTTTTTCATCATTGCCATCAAAGAATGGGAAGCTAAGAAATTTGCCATCAGATGACAGATTAGCAGTGACACTCATTTCACTGTTTACATGATTAAGTGCCCTGGTGTGCTCTAATTGATGTTGGGAGATGCCTCAATTTCTGAAGGTGAGACACAGGGAATATAAAGTAACAGAGAGGAAGAAGATAAAAGCTTACCTGTAACAAAACATTTCATAGGAAAAGAAGAATTTGGTAGTGACTATCATATTTATAAGAATGGAATACATCCCCATGCACTCTGTAAAATCATCACGGAAAAATAATTGCTTAAATGCAATTACTCAAAATTTTAGTGCTAGATTCTCAGCACCACCATGAGACAATTGTCAAATAATTCTTACACAACGTAGGAGTATGTTCTGTTGATCAGAAACTGCAATTGAAATACAACACCCTAAGCAACATGGTCCCACAACTTGAAGAGCTCCTCCCTTCCCTGCTCCAGCAGGTCTCTCTGGGACAGAGAATTAAGAGGTTGTTGTATACTGTAGTTTTTGCAGATCCTAATTACTGCTCTTACCTTATACCCAGCTCCTCAGTGCTTTATATCACATAAGCTGCCCCAGGCTAAATCTTGAGGTGGAATATATTACCACACCCTAAAAGTATATAAAAGTCAGATATTTTATGGCTCAGTATATTTCTCTAAAGGTTCTCCACTAAGCCTCCCAAACTTCACCTTGTCTGAAACAACTCACTTCTCTCTTCTTACTTTGAACTGTCTACTTTGTACTGAAGTTCTTCTCCAGGTTTTAAAGGAAAGCAGCTCATTCCCTTTAAGGGCCTGTCACATTGATTTGGACACATAATGCAATGTTCCCTTATAATTCTCACTAACATTAAGGCCCAAACATGGCTCTTATCATCTGTGTGCCATTCGCCTAATAAAGCTCATTCCTGAAAAGTAATTTTGTCTCAGCCCCTTTTCTGGACCAACCCACCAGCTGTTCATCTCTCCTCATTTTTAAGAACTCCTAAAGTTAATAGTCAAAAGTTAGTATGTCAGTAGGAATCCTCTATTAAGTCCCAATTACAGTTCCTCCTCGTACTCAGATAGCCTATTTACAGGTACCAAAGACTTAGGTAGTTATCTTCGAAAATTAGAAAAAAAGAAGCAGAAATGTGTTATAGTTGTTAGCCTTCAAATGTTCATACCACTCCCACCTACAAAATAAGTTTACCTGTATAGAAAATTTTCAAACCATCATAGTTTTTCCTCCAATAATCTCACCATACATATCAATTCAAAAATCCTAAATCTCATCATTTGACTTTAAATTTGATATAGGTAAGATTCTTCATTTAATAAATCCTGGGACAGATTCTCCATCTATGGACATTCTGAAACTGGAAAACAAGTGATCTGCTTCCAAATGACAAGTGATCTGTTTCCAAATGACAATGAACAGTTTTAAAGTCCAACAGGGCCATCTGTATTCAGGTTCAAGACCTGCAGTGAACTCTGCCATGGAGCTGTCTGCCTTCTGTGTTCAGTGAACCAAGTTCTGGAGTTGCAATAGTACCCAGTGTTCTCCCAGCTCTTCCTTCTGAGCCCCTGACTTCCTTCTACCTTTTTGTTTTTAAGTAAAGAGGAACATGCATTTGTACTTAAGTCATTTTATGAGCCTGTTTATTTCTTGTGGGGTGTTGAACATCTTTCTATGAGATGAAAATCTTCTCCAAAGATTTGTCTAGTCTTTCTAACCAGCTGATTGAGTGTCACATTAATAATCTCTTCAAAAAGAGAACTGTGTAGCCAAACACTTCAAGTTTTGCATCCATGCAAGGTACAGACAAAGATTCTCTTTATCTCCAGAGCATGATTTCTTGAAAGTTTCTAGCAGTAGTGCTTTTTATGAACTGGATATCCTGAGAATTCCCCTAATCAAATCATAGCTCCATTTCCTTAAAAATGTATGTCGCCCCTTGGTGTAAGAAACAAGAGAAAATCAAGCTAAATCCCCAACAGTTTCCCTCTAAATTATTCAGTTAGAAATGTGAGTTCTTTACAGATGTTCCTTTCCATTCCACTGTAAAACATAATTTACCTATATCTACTAGCCCTGGATAACAAAAACTCCATCCCAACTATTTCCAATAACATGATCTAAATTCCTTTTGAATCGTTATTTCTAATAATTCCCTGAGCATGTGTGGGCCCTTAGTCATCCTCTAAGATGGTATATATTTTCTCTACCATTATTTTCTCTTCTTCTGTGTCTCCAGAAACAGCTTTTGTTTTGTTTTGTTTTGTTTTTGAGACAGGATTTCTCTGTGTAGCCCTGGCTGTTCTGGACTCATTCTGTAGACCAGGGTGGCCTTGAACTCGCAGAGATCCACCTGCCTCTGCCTCCCAAGTGCTGGGATTAAAGGCGTGCACTACCACGCCCAACCCCAGAAATAGCTTTAACAGTCATAAATTTTGCCAATTTCTTTCAAGGAGGTCTTGACTTTTTCTCTCATGTTTATTAAACTTCTTATGACTATTAACAATTTCTGACCACTTTGCGCAATAGAATATCATTGCAAAAGGCTTAAAACAAAACATATTTATTCTCATGTAGTTCTACAGGTCAGATTACAAGCATTAAGGTGATAGAAAGACAGAATTCTTCCCAGAGGCTTCAGGAAGATTTCAATTTTGGTTTTAGTTTTGGTCTTGGCTCATGGCACCTTACAAACGTGATAGCAAATTGTTCAATTGTTACAAGTCCTACTTCTTCTAGATATCTTTTCACCTTTACGTCAGAATAATAAGAACTACAGCTAGAATATGTCAGTATAACCATGATGAAATTCCCAGAGTCAGAATCTGTAATTATATCTCTAAAGCCACTTTGCCCTGAGAAGTTAACATATTTACAAATGCTGTGGATTAGGATGTAAATGTCCTAGGAATAGGGCATAATTCAAGTTCAGACAGCCAATGACATATGGTAAAAATATTTATAATTATTATGAATTTATTCATCATTCATCAATTACTCTATGAATTCCTCTTCTACTTGTATTTTGTACTAGAGATCATATACACACACAAAAAAGAAGACAGTTAACAGTGGGTTTTTTGAGAGGGGTGTAAGTAATGGGCTCTTTCTCTCTCTTTCTCTCTCTCTCTCTGTGTGTGTGTGTGTGTGTGTGTGTGTGTGTGTGTGTGTACATAAGTGTGCAAATGATGAACATGAAAATGAGGATTTCAGTGCAGAACTTTAGGTACTGTGGTGGTTTGAATAAGAATGCGACCTATAGGCTTATATATTTGAATGCTTAGTCATCAAGGTATGGAACTATTTTAGAAGGGTTAGGAAGTATGGCTGTGTTGGAGTAGATGAAGTTTTGTTGTGGGAAGTGTGTTACTAGAAATTGGCTCTAAGGTTTCTATGGATCACTATGTATCTCTCAGTTGTTACTTCAGCACATGCCTCCATATGGCCTACCATGAAAATAATGGACTAAACCTCTGAAAATGTAAACAGTTTCCCACTGAAATGCTTTCTTGTGTAGGAGTTTCCTGAGTCATGGTGTTTCTTTGCAATAGTAGAACAGTGACTAAGACAGGTGTCATACTCCATTGCTTTCTATATTATCACCTTGAGACAATTGCCTGGCAAGTGAGCTGTGATGGTTTGTTTGTCTCTACTCTCAATCTCTAAATTTGGAGTTACTGGCACTTACAGCCTTACCTGATGTTTCAAACTCCAGTCTCCATGCTTGCAGAATACGCACTCTTACCTCTGGAACCATCTCTTCAGCCTTGACACTGTTATTATCCCAAGTAACTTATTGTCTCATATGAGTAAAGATAAAAGATAAAAGCTCTAAATGAACAAGAAAATGCTTAATTCAGATGGAAGGAATTCGTGGATCAGAGAAGGCTTAGAAGAATCAGAAGAAGAAAAGGAGGGAACAGTCAGAAATATAATAGGACATCAGAAAAATTCAGCCATACTCATCCAGCAGGAAAGGATGTTCCTCATTTTTCAAATGTATGTCAATATCTGAAAGAGAGCTTCAACAAGTGTCATTCATATCTTTGTCTGATGTTAATTATATAATGTCCAGTTCTCATTCGGAAATGTGTCTTACCTACTGGTAATTATTTCATGGTAAGATACCAGTTTCATCAAAGTGCACCTACCACAAAACAATTACCAGGAGGTAGTTAAGCAAAGCACAAACTGAGGGTGATTTTGGTTCCCCACTAGAACCTCACAGCCAGTGATGAAAATCAGAATTAGGGAGAATCTTCTGTAGACTAAATCCAAATTTAAAATACAAAAGCATATATCATGGTTTAGTAGTCACTCACATTCTAACATAAAATCTACAAAAGTATTAAAAAATAAAATCTAAGGCTTACAGACAACATTTACAAGGAAAGGGAATTCATAACAAAACATCCTTTCTACCACTGTTATATCAGTACACAGGAATGATTTCTCAGTAACTAAAAGAGATGGCACTACTGTTTTCTGCTAAAAAAGAAAAGGTTATTTGAACAATAGGAGAAACATAGACACACACACACACACACACACACACACACACACACACGAGACAAGCTAACTAATCAAAGAACATCTCCCTAAAAAAAAAAATTTAAGAAAAACTGACTTCAAAAACAAATGAGTAATATGCAAGTATAGAGTCAAAGTTTATGTGACGCTCTATAATTTACAGAATATCACATGACAAGCACATTTGAGAACAATCACAGGTATCTGCTGTTGGATGTTCTTAACTACCAGTTATTTCCTGTAATATCTGCCCCCTGATATTCAAATGACTTTCTTTATTATGAAAATGGGAAAATATTCTTTGCCATAAACAATATCAACCACAAGTTCCTAATTTTTATCTTTGCCATATTCGTTCACTTTTAAATCTGAGGAAGTAATTACTGGTCTTTGTTTTAAATTCCCTGTATCCTACTGTACTTATGTGATGTCCATTTCTCCTTTTAAAATACGGTTTACTAACCAAACATACTGATGTGCATTTTAAAAGAAAGGAGTGAATCTACTTTGGATCACATAGTGAATGAAATAAATGGATATGAGAACATATTCAGAAATGGTATCAGTGAATTTAAATATAACTGTGCTAAAGGGGACAGATAGAGAGCAGGATTTAAGTAAGAGAAAGAACACTAGGAAATCTGATATTCTTAGATGACAGAGAACATAACAACAAAAGCAGTGAAAATAATTTAATGTGCAGTGTCTCGAAATCTCCATGACAAATAGCTTGTCAAACTCACTTCCTAGGTGATGACTAAAAGCATATTATTACTTTAAAAGAATTTATTAAATTTTATAGCCTACATTTTTGGATTGCAGTTCAACTATGTGTAAGTAGATTGGCATGAACTGTGTATAAAACCACCCTTAATACACTGAAACAGAACACTAGGGAAATGGCAAGTTAAAGAAGAATTTCATCTGTGATAGTGTCAAATGCATTTGTTACAAAGGAAATACTCGAGGTAGATGTTGAAACCAAATGATGATAGGAACTGATACTTACAACGTTTAAATTATACATGAGGCAGCATGGCAAAATTCAAAAGTCAATTCAAGAACTCAGTGCAGAAAATATATTTCCTGTGTTATTGTGTTGCTGTTTTTTTTAATACTCCTAGGATTTCTGTGATTGCTATGCACAAATAAAAATACAACCTCAGAAGTCTTTGTTTCATGTAGTTTTTCTCTTGTATTCAAAGAGAAGTTGACAAAACATAAGTACATAAAATCCAAGGAATGTTATGCCTATAGATCTCATGCTAGGGATGTCAATTCATGACAGCTCAGAAATGTGACATTGCTCTGCAACTAAATTTAAATGAACCTAGATTCTACCATAATTAGCACCTGTAGCTCATGCAGTGACTTTGTTTTATGTCAGTTAAATCATTTGGTTTACAATCCTAAATACAAACTGGGAATTTAAAGGGGAATTAACTACAATATTGTCTAATTTATGAGACTAATGTTTACAAATAAAGTAAAAGTGATCAGCCAAATATCTTGATCAATATTTACTGAGAGCATTCCTACTCTGGCTATTCTTGTGAAAAAATAATTGAAATTTAAAAATAAGTATTACTCTGTCTATTGTTTATAGCTCAGTATTTGAGTTATTTCATTTCTTCTGTTATTAACATTCATTTATAAAGCTAGAGTGGACAAAGATTAATAATCTCTAAATTTTAAAACTGCTTCAATCAGATACAGAAAATTACTTTTTACTAACATAAAAAAGTCTATATATTGTCTAGAATGCAGCCAAAAAAGTCTATATAAACACTATATTTGAAAAATAGATGTAATGAAAATGATGTTAACCTGTAGTTTACTAGTTTTCATATGTAGATATTTAGTTATTAGAATATTTAATGATTTTATATTTGTAATCAACTGAATCTGAGATCCCCTGTCTTTAATAGATACTTTAAAGTACTCTTTTGTTCTGCTTACTTAGGAATCACATCCTGATCCTGCTTACTGCTCTAATTTCATTAATTCACTGTATCTTTATTAACAGTATAATTAATCATTATACACACACACACACACACACACACACACACACACATTACTCATTGAAATACTGGAGCACTCCTTTCCCACATTGTCCTTGTAAAGACTAGAATTCTTCTTTGCTTTGTTCTTGCCTCTGACACTTCTATTCATCTTTATCTTCAATGCAGAATCTATTCATTTCCACTTTATTTTTTCTTTTCTAGTTTATTTCACTAGTTTGGAAATGAAAGAGATTTTCTCTACTTGTGCCTATAATTTGGTGTTATGTATTCTAATATATTTTCATTATCCTTTTCTTCCCCTTGATCATGTTGTTTAATTAAATATAATTGTTTCTTTTAAAATAACAATAGCCCCCATTTAGTGGATATTCATTAGAAGTACAAAATTTTACCTACACTTCAAGATATTTGCTATTTCACTTCAGAAAATTCAGCATGGATGGATCCTGAGTCTTCTTAAGACATCTTTACATGCAAGGTGCAATGTTTACAAAACATGTTTCTAAGAGACTAATAGAATGATCAACTTGGATAAAAAACAGATCTGTAGTCAGTGAAGTAGAGAAAAAAATGACACTGTCTGACATTGAGCTCCAAGTATGAGATACCACTCTAGGATGCTAGATTATCTTAGCTGGTATTTTATTCTGGAAGAGATATTTGAATAAATTAGTCAACATTTGATTTCTTTTATTTACTATGCATTTACATTTAAATTACAGTAAAATGATTAGCTTTTGAGTACAGGGTCACATTTTTACATTGTACTAGGAGTAGATGGTGATACTACACTTCTTACAGATATTAAACAGACAGCACCACGAAGATCAAATTAAAAGGGGAATTCCCTACTTCATTTCAAATTCCAACATCCCTTCATGATATAATCCTGGTGATACTAGGGATACAAGGGTCACACCTCAACATAATAAAGATGATTTTCAGCAAGCCCACAGCCAACGTCAATCTAAGTGGATAGAAACTCAAAGCATTTACACTAAAATCAAGAACAATACAATGTTATTCATTCTATGTAATACTGTTCAATATAGTATTTTATGTTTTCACGAGAGCAATAAATAAGTCAGCAGAAGGATCTCAAGGGGATACAAATAGGAAAAGAAGAAATCAAAGTATTTTTATTTATAGGTGATAAAATTGTATACATAAAAAACCCTAAAAACTCCACCAGGAAACTTCTGCAGCAGATAAAAATTTTTAGGAAAATTAGAAGGATATACACAAATATATGTACACATAGGGGTTACTCTAACTGAACAAGTAAAAAGCTTAAGTAAAAACTTTAAGATATTGAAGAAAGAAATTGAAAATGATATTAGAAAACAGAAAGCTCTCCCATGGTCATGGATCAGGAGGATTAAGAGTGAAAATGGTCCTCCTACCATTAGCAATCTACAAATTCAAGACATTTCCCACTAAAATTCCAACATAATTCTTCTTCATAGAAATTGAAAGGGCAATTTCCACTTTCATATAGAAACACTTACACAAAGAAAAAATAAAGACAGCAAACAAACAAACAGGCAAAAACAGAATAACTAAAACAATTCTGAATAACAAAAGAACTGCTGGAGATATTGGTAACCCCAACTTCAAGCTGTGCTACAGAGCTATAATTTTTAAAAAATAGCATGGTATTGGCATTAAAACACACATTTTGATCAAGGGAATAAAATTAAAGAGCTAGACATAAGTCTACACTCCTGGGGACACCTGATTTCACACACACACACACACACACACACACACACACATACAGAGTCAGAAATACACACTGAAAAAAAGACAGCATGTTCAACAAAAGGCACTATTCAATCCTTATGGATGCAAATAGAATATAAAAGATCCATATTTTTAACCCTGCACAAAAGTCAACTTCAAATGGATATAGTGCCTTACCATAAAGCCAGGCACATTGAATCTGATAGAAGAGAAAGTGACTTCATTGGCACAGGGAAGAATTTTCTGAACAGATTCTGAACAGAACACTGATAGCACAGACACTAAGAACAAGCAATAAAAGGGGCCTCAGGCACATGCTACCTTTAAACTATAAATATATCCAAATTTCAATTATTATTATTTCTAGCAAATGAGATGGATACAAAAATCCCAGTGTTAGGGATTGACCAATTGATTAATCCCAGAGGTGTCCTTTGTTTTCAAAAATATGGATATTTGTACAACATATACTATATTAGAAATTTCAGACCACATCTTGAGTTATTGTTGGCACTACTGTTTTCCAAGAAAAGAACAATTGAGAGAAGAGAATGTATATATAAATTCCCAGGAACCTGTGTGTAAATCTGCAGAGTGGCAATTTTTCTCAAACTCTCAAACTAGGTGAGATAATAAGCAAGTAAAATCATATTCCCAACAGTAGGATGAACAAATAAATTGCAAATGCATTTCTAAAATGGGATGTTAAAAAATAATGCTAATAAGTTGTGAGATGGTTCAGCAGCTAAAAGCCCCTCCTGCCCAGCCTGAAAACTGGAGTTTGATTCTCTGGACACACATATTGGGAGGAGAGAATCAACTCCTCTAACTTGTCTCCTGACCTCCACATGTGCACTATGACACATGTCCACCAAGACGCATGCACACACACACACATACATGCGCGCATGCATGTGTGCATGCATATGTACATGTATACACACAGTCACACTGAATAAATAAAATAAATAAATGTGATTTAAAAAACAATGTTAAGAAATATACTACTAGCATTATTTATACTGACAATGTAATATCGAGCATAAGGACCCAGGCTTACAAACACACATCTGTGGTGATGAGATCTAAAGAGCTGTTACTGGGAGGAAGAACAGGAGGACCACATAGGAACCCACTATGAATTTTATTCTTCTGGAGAGTGGTTATGTAGATGTTTTCATTCTGAGAGGTTTCAGCAAGTTTTTTTTTTTAATATTATTTATTACTTCAGGTTGCACCTCCATCACAGTGTCCTCTTTCCACCCCTCCCAGTGCTGCCCTCCCACCCTCTACCCCCTATCCCTTCCATCCCACTCCTCTGGAGTGAAGTGTCCCTACATAACAGTCCCCCACCCCAGTTCAGTAGTCATATGAGGGCCAAGAGCCTCCTTATACACTGGGGGCCTACAAGGCAGCACCACTAGGGCAAAGTGTCTCATTGACAGGAAACAAAGTCTATGTTCATGTTCCCTTTGGTGCATTGGTTGTAGTATAGTTATCCTGTACTATATGGCTAAATTCCGACTATAAGTGAAGAGATGCCATATGCATCTTTCTGAGCCTGGATTAGCTCACTCAGAATGAGCTTCTCTAGTTCCACCTATTTGGCTTCAAATTTCATGATTTCGTTCTTTCTGATAGCTGAGTAGTATTCCATTGTGTAGATGTACCACAGTTTTTTAATCCATTCTTCAGTTGAGGGTCATCTGGGTTGTTTCCAGTTTCTAGCTATTACAAATAAGGCTGCTATGAACATAGATGAGGAAACTTCCTTGTGATTTGGTGAGGAATCATTTGGATGTATACCCAGAAGTGGTATGGCTGGGTCCCAAGGCAGAGCTATTCCAAGTTTTCTAGATATCACCAGACTGATTTCCATAGTGGTTGCACAAGTCTGCACTCCCACCAGCAATGGAGGAGGGTTCCCCTTTCTCCACACCCTCGCCAGCATATGCTGTCATTTGAGCTTTTGATCTTAGCCATTCTGACAGGTGTGAGATGGAATCTCAGAGTCGTCTTGAGTTGCATTTCTTTGATGATTAAGGATGCTGAGCCTTTCTTCAAGTGTCTCTCAGCCATTAGGGATTCCTCCTTTGTGAATTCTGGAAGAATCCAAAACGGCACAATGGAAAAAGGACAGCATCTTCAACAAATGGTGCTGGTCCAACTGGATGTTGACATGTAAAAGAATGAAATTAGACCCATACTTATCACCTTGTACAAAACTTAAGTCCAAGTGGATCAAAGACTTTAACATAAGGCCAGACACACTA
The DNA here is from genome assembly GCA_907164525.1 of Lophiomys imhausi. Taxonomy (NCBI): domain Eukaryota; kingdom Metazoa; phylum Chordata; class Mammalia; order Rodentia; family Muridae; genus Lophiomys; species Lophiomys imhausi. The sequence goes on along the minus strand of CAJQZJ010034151.1, from coordinate 314,260 downwards.
AATCTACTAGAAGAGAAAGTGGGAAAAACCCTCAAACTCATTGGCACAGGTGACAACTTCCTGAACAGAACACCAACAGCTCAGGACCTGAGATCAACAATCAATAAATGGGACCTCATGAAACTGAAAAGCTTCTGTAAAGCAAAAGACACTGTCATTCAAACAAAACGGCAGCCTACAGACTGGAAGAAAATCTTCACCAACCCCACATCTGACAGAGGGCTAATATCCAAAATCTACAAAGAACTCAAGAAATTAAATGCCAAGAAACCAAATAATCCAATCAAAAATGGGGACAGACTTTTCAGTAAGTTTATGTGTGATGTGTACACTTGTTGTTTGTCTTGTGCTTTGAAGGACACTTAAAGTGAATGGGCCTAAGAAGATTATGGCTCTATAGGTATCAGTGTTTTCTCTGCAAGCATAAGGACTTGAGTTCAAATCCCCAGGATCTGCCTAAAATTCTGGCATCATTGACTTGCCTATAACTTGAACATTTGCAGAGACATGTAGATTCCATGAGCTTGCCTGCCAGTCAGCCTAGCCCAAAGGACAAACTTCTAGCTTAAAGAGAGTCCCTGTCTTAAGGCCACATTTTAAGTATAAATTTATAAAATTGTGTTTGCTTCACAGTTTGTCTCTTAATCAAGTTATCATCCAAATAATTGAGACTCTGCTATATTATTTATTTACTATGGCATTGCAGCACAATCATTGAAGCAGCAAATTCAATCTGTCCTTAACCCTCTATGACACACACTTTGCCTAAATCCCCGTTACTGACTTTTTAATGTTCTGTTTGCTCTGGCTGCTTCTTCCTTGTGTTTCCTGGACCACTCCCTGCTGCTGAATCCTCTTCTTCTTTCTCTAACTCCTTCTTCCCTGGAAGGCAGGAAGTCCACCTCTATTCTCTCCCTTGCTCAGAAACTGGCTATAAGCTGCTTTGTTGGCATGTCAGGAGACAGTTGGGGAACAGTGTTTACACAACATTGGGACAGGATATTCTCAGAACAAGGATTGCATCCAGATATTGGGGGTACAGAAATCAATAAATTACACAATGATCTTATGCCTATACCAAAGACAGAGAACAATGGACGATACTGGATATCCTGCTGTATTCTCTGCATTCATCCACAGAAGCATACTTGTCCATGTACTCGTGTGCATGCACCACATGTACTCTACAGCCCCCACTCATGCACATACATGCACACACATGCGTACAAACACACACACACGTGAGTGAGTACAGAAGTCATGTCTATATGTCTATATCTGTAACTTGTTTATAACCAGTTGGATCTAACACTATCATGAACGCCATAAAAGAGCAATTAGCAGTATTCTATAATGAAGAGAACAATGAAATATTCTTATTGGGGAGTCAGCACTAGTGTCAAAAGGGACTGTTGGGGTGAACCAAGAGATGAAAGAGCAAGAAGTGTGTCTGCACTGTTACAGGATCGTATCTGAGCACTGCAAAAATAACTAGGCATTTTGTTTGGACAGTTAGTAAGTACTCACACAATTTGTAGAAAATAATACTTAGCTGAAGCTGTTTTTTCTAAAGACAATTTGCTAAGTTACTACACAGCTAGAAGGGAAACATAAGCTTTTCTCATTAATCATACTAATTATCTTATTTGGAAAGTCTGGATTTTAGCATTTTGATTTGGATGTTACAAAAACACAGTAGGAAAAAGTTTTGTTTACATGATTCCTAGAATGGTGGAACTGTGGGAGGGATGAACTCACAAACAGCATATTGTAAAGAGTGAACTAAATTAATGCATCAACTTATCTTCTGCTTGTACTTTTTAAGTTAAAGAGTACAGGAATGAGTTTGAATTGCATATTTAAGAAAGTACAAGACAAAGGAAAATGATATGTGCCCATATCTAAGGTGACCTCCCTACCACAGACTAAACCTATCCCCTCAGCCTCTGAAACAGCACCGGTCTTGGAGGATCTAATTTCACATTCAGCAGCATTCCTCAAAGAATGGAAAGAAAAACCTAGACCACTAAATGGGGTCTTCATCTGTCAACCAGAAACAAGCCCGGAATGAAAGCAAGCTGATCATTTCTTCTATTAGGCTAGAAAATAGAAAATCAAGCAGAAGGCAAGTCTGTATATTTTCAAGAATAGCAAGTATTCTGAGGCCAGCATAGCCTCCCAGAATCATTGTATGTCCCTGCAAAGTGGTATAGCAGCTATCACAACTGAAGACCAGTCAGCAATCTTCAAAATAATTTGGAAAACGAGGTCACTTATAACAGATAATTTGTGAAACATAAATAAAACATAAAAGAAAAAAATGTAGTAAAAAAAAAGAATATACACACACACACACATGCCTTTAAAACTTCTTTAAAATCATGTGGCTGTGACAAACAAGAAGTCATAGATGAGATATAAAGAGATTGGTGAGTGACAATATGTTCAGGGGGAAGTTATGTCACCTACAAGCCAGACCGCAGGTGCAGGATCCACTCCTTCTCAGACCTCCCAGCTCTGACAAGTTATGCAGATCTCCAAGTGTCTCCTGAATTCCTTCTGATGCCTTTCACTCTCTGAAGATGCTTGGAAATCTCCTCAGAGAGCCACAGGGAGTACTACTTTGTTTCACCTATGAACTGTGGGCAGTCAGGTCAAACAAACATGTTTTAGCATCATCTCTAGTTGTAAGTTAACAACACCCAAGGAAGAAAGCATGCAAGTAGAGTAACATGAATAAAGGTGGAAATGAAAGAGCACTGCACACGTATTTAGTGAAAAATTTCAAAAACTTACCATATTTACTGATTTCTAGGTTTTCAAATAAAAACTAGGAATCACTGTCTTTTGCATTAACAGAAGTTAAGCTTATTCGAATGAATCACTCAACAATGTCATAAGGGCCAAATTAAGACCATCAGTGTTTATTTGCATGTGTTCCAGTATAGTTCTCATGGCAGGCTTCTCTGCTGTACAGCAGAGAATTTAAGGCACACTGTCTTTATGGTAGTATGATTGGAAGGGCTCATTCCGTGCTACTTTGAACTCTGCTTTATTAAAGCAACAACAACAACAACAACAAAGAACTTAAAAATCTAAGCAAATCTCCCCAGACAGTACTACTTTGTTTCGCCTATGAACTGTGGGCAGTCAGGTGGGAAACTGAAGGAGTGGGAAAGAAATACACAATTTTCAGGGAGTTATGGATAGTTTGAAAGAGCTATGTTACATCTACTCAGCACAGCTAATACAGTGTCCAGGGGCACATGTTCTAGAGAGTGGGGAAGGCTGTGTCCTGCTTTGTTCCTCATACACTGGCTCTGTGACTTTAAGTAAGTCTCTCTTCTTCTCTATCTTTAGTGTATCCTTGTTGAGTATGGGTTGGTAATAATATCTTGTCCTGGGATTGTTTCAAGAACGTCATTAGATAATGTCTCTGAGCCTTCAGCAGCTCTGCAAATATAAGGGATAAAAAAATTGGAATGCTGCCTCTGGGTGGCTCCTTCTCAAATATGCCCAGATATTAACATTTCAGTGGAGGAAAAGGAGTGCTAATATTTCTCACTGGCACTTTACTACCACAGACAAAGTAATCTAAGATGAAATAATATATTTTTTCCATGAGATTCAATAAAGCAAGTTTCATTTTAATTGGAAACTTTGTGGCACATCAACACATCTATTTTTCCTGAAATGACCTTTGTGTGAAGCAAAAATGCTGCTTACCAATGGAAAAATCTGATCATTGGCAGTCTTACTTTAGTATTGCCCTTACCTTTCTCTGTGACCTTGATTTGCTATTTCTTTTCCAATCATTACAGTAATGTATATGTACATGTATGACTGCATTGTGTGTGTATGTATGTATGTATATATGTATGTATGCATATACACATTTACATACACATTATTCAATGTTTGCAAAGAATTAGCCTGAGTTTGAAGAATAAGGAAGCCATGTAGTTCCTAATGACTATGAAGATACAATTTAATACTTGTTTTTCAATTTCCTCTTAACAATTCATGCTAATCATTGTGCCATCCATCTCTCACTGTTGTGAGGTAAAAAAAAAAAAAAAAGATAGCAGGGGAGAGAACTTAGCAAAGCTATACATAAATGCAAAGTGATATTGTTACATGACATAAAACTACTGGCAACATTAAGTGGCAAAAAACCCACATTTAACAAAAAAAGCTGAAGATTCATATTTATGGTGCTTCTGCTCCATACATGCATACATGTGTGTGTACAGGTATGTGTGGAATTTTATCTACACAAGCAAGAGGTTATGCAGATATATGGTATTGACTAATGGGGAAATGAGATGAATATCAATTAAGAAGCGACTCATGTAACAAATCCGCATCACTATTGGGTCTGAGTTCAAACTCTCTATTGAAAAACAGATACAGCTTCCTTATTGCTCCAGAAACCCACATGCATTTTCACTAAAGCAAAGATCTTAATAAGGAGTAGCTTCCATCACAGAAATGTTCAAGCATATATCTTTCAACTTACCTTAAAAGATTATATAATATTTGCAGGAAGGAGACAAAAATAAACTAAATTTATATCATATCACAAGTAATAATTTAAATGAAAATGTATTATCTTTTTTAATGTTTATTTATTATTTCAAGTTACATCTCTATCACAGCCCCTCCCTCCACCCCTCCCAGTTCCACCTTCCCACCCACTACCCCCTCTCCCACCTATCCTACTCCTCCATTATGGGATGTCCCCACATATCAGCCCCTCTCAGTTCATCAGTCATATGAGGTCTAAGAGCTTCCTCTTGCACTAGGGGTATGCATGGCAGCTCCACTAGGGCAATGTGTCCCACTAATAGGTAGCAAAGTTTGTGTTCCTGTTCCTTTCTGTCTGTTGGTTGTAGGATAGTTATCTTGTACTATATGGCTAAAATCCACATAAAATCCACTCAGGATGAGTTTTTCTAGTTCCATCCATTTGACTGCAAATTGCATGATTTCTTTGTTTCTGATAGCTGAGTAGTCTTCCATTGTGTAAATGTACCACAGGTTTTTTTTTTTTTCTCTCTATTCTTTGGTTAAAGGACATCTAGGTTGTTTCCAGTTTCTAGCTATTACAAAGAAAGCTGCTATGAACATAGTTGAGGAGATGTCCTTGTGATTTGGTGAGGAATCATTCGGATGTATACACAGGTATGGCTGTGTCTTGATGTAGAGCTATTCCAAGTTTTCTAAGATATCGCCAGACTGATTTCCATAGTGGTTTACAAGCTTGCACTCCCACTAGCAATGGAGGAGTGTTCCCCTTTCTCACTGGCACAGGTGACAACTTCGTGAATGGAATACAAATACCTCACGCACTAAGATCAACAATCAATAAATGGGACCTTATGAAACTGAAAAGCTTCTGTATTATCTTCTCTTAACTCCCTAAAAATATTCATGCCTACAATAATGTTTGATAATCCCATCAAAAAATGGGGTGTAGGGCTAAACCAAGAATTCACCAAAGAGGAATCTCTAATGGCTGAGAGACACTTGAAGAATTGTTCAAATCATTAGTCATCAGGGAAATGCCACTCAGAATGACACTAAGATTACACCTCTCACACCTTAGAATGGCTAAAATCAAAAACTCAAGTGAAAGCACATTCTGGTGAAGATATGGAGAAAGGGGAACAGGAACCTAGCATAACTATCCTATAAGAAATTCCAGCCAGCAGCAGAACAAAGTAAAGGCTGAGACACACAGTCAAACATTAGGTGGAGCTCAGGGAACCTTATGTAAGAGAGGGAGGAGGAATAGAGAGAGCAAGAGGAGATAAGATCAACACATGAAGATCAATAGAACCAACTAACCTAGGCCTCTAGATTTTACAGAGACTGAAACACCAACCAGAAAAAGAAGAAAAATGCTTAAACTAGACTTAGACCTCCTTATACAAATATAGATGATAGGCAATTGGTCTTCCTATAGATCCATTAGCTAGTAGATGGTGGTCTCAGTCATGGACTTTGTTACCTGTTAGTGGGACAGTTTACCCTAGCTCAGCTGCCATATTGGGTCCCAGAGCAAGAGGAAACTCTTAACCCACAAGTGATTGATGAACTGGGTGGTGCTGATATGTGGGGGCTCCCCTCACCCGAGGAGAAGGATAAGAGGAAGAGGGAGTAGAGGGTGGGAGATAACGGACCAGGAGCAAAGAAGGGACAGGACTGTGATGGAGATGTAACAACTGAGATGTAGTAATTGAATTAATAAATAAATGTTAAAAGAAAGAGAGAAACTAATGTTTTCTTTACCCTTACATAGTTAGACTGCATACCAAAATTACACATTTCAGACCTCACATGGTTAAAAGAATTATTTAGAGAAGGGTTCATAAGCTCCAAATTCTGTGATGCTCTCTATGTGCATTAGCACACCATGCAAAATACAACGGGTGCTTAATGCCCAGATATATAAAAACCAGGAGCTTAACTCCTAATACCCTCTCTCCAATCAGGTATACATTTACTAAACATTTCACTGCTGTCATCTTTCCTAAGTAAAACTCACAACGAAATCCACTAGCCTAAAACACTGTGAGTTATATTGGTATGATTTTCAAAATAAAAATGAGATAAACTGCAAGGCCATTCAAAAGCTAGAAACCACTTTGAAACAGCTAACAGGGCACATATAAATCAAGCAGCCTTAAAATATATATGGAATGTTGATTTCAGAAAAAAAAAATCAGAAGTGATTGAATCTCTCACTAACCTAAATGGTTATGAATTATAACTTCTCTCTCTCTCAGCATGAAGATAACTACTAATATTTACCTAACACCAAGTACATGCTAGATCTGTGGTAAGAACATCCATACATTATCTCATTTACTTCCAACAACAAACCCTAAGAAGCAATCATTTCTTTATGTTCAAGCCAGCTGATAGGACAGCGGGATGATAAACCAGAGATGGTCAAAAGCATTCAACTTATAAACAGCAAAGGCACAATTCAACTCAGTCTCTTCCCACCCCTACCAACTTCCACATCTGTTCTGAGAATGATCTCATCTCCTTGTACAATTCAAAAAGGTGAAGGGTTTTAAAGCCAAGGAATAGAATCCCAAGTACAGGTTTATTCATTCATTTAACAAAGAATTATTAAATATATACACTGTCAAATCTAGTAGCAAAGCCAATGGTGAAAAAGACAAACATGAGTCTTGCCCTTGTGAGGTTCACAATTTGAGTTTGTGAGTCCAGGCTTTCTAAAACCACTCCAGGATTGAAAATAAATTCCGCAAAAATCAATACCCTACGTAGTGAGTCCCTATACTCCAACTGCTGGCTGGTGATACAAAATAAATAGTAGACACACTGAGCCTATTAATGTGAAATGAAATAGAGATAATTAAAACCTGTACTATCTACTTCAAAGTGGTATGTGAGGGGAAAGACCAGAAGGTGTGAGGATCACATTTAAACACAGATCCATGCATGCATACATGTACATTAGGGTAAAAACAGTATTCTACTTATCAAGACAAAGATGTTTCATTTTTAGTTTATAAAAATTGTAATGATGTGACATGGTGATAACAGTTCCTACCAGATCGGGAAGTTCTGAGGTCACTGCTTATGTTTGCATGTGGCAACTAATTAGAGTCATAACTGCAGAAAGGGACAATTTGCAACTTCTACTAGTTGATATCTAGTGTCAAGGTAACTTCGGGATTAATAAAGCATAAATTTGGGCTTTTTACATTATGGATTGAATTTTGGTAATCATGCTGCATTGCTTCACACATACTGGACAATGAAAGTCTGTCATCTGAATCAACACAGAAAGAGGCAGCAAAAATAAATGTTTGTTAACACATAACCGTATTACCCAGCACTCTGCTGGGCAATGAAGACTGCAGTGTTGAGAGAGGACCATGTCTCAGGAAACTAACAGAAACAGATAGCAGAGAGAGAGATAACAGGCAAGCAGTGTTCACTGTGGTTAAGTGGTAAAGCGTGAAGAGGCTGGCATGACGCGTATGCAGTTTCACAGCACTCCACACCACCCTGGAGCAAAGAAGCTTCTAATCTGCTACGTGTCTCCTCAAGACAAATTTGTCAGACAAATGTGCACACTTTACAGTGAGAATGTTTTAAGTGGGGGACAATGGGAGTAAAGAACTTGTTTCATGGTGACTGGATGAAGAGCAGAGAAAAAGTCGAGGAAGGATATTGGCAACAGAGTATGAATCTGACTATTCTGGAGGTGCTGATACAAGAGGAAGGCCAGGTCTGTGCTCTCCAGGGTATTTGTAATAGATTTCATTTCTGCTGCTGCTGCTGCTGCTGCTGTTGCTGCTGTGATGGTGTCCTTCACTTCTGTCATACTATGCAGCTAAGGGTGACCTTTAACATCTGATTCCCCTGTCTCTACTTCCCCAGTGCTGAGAGTATAGGTGTGCACCATCTTCCAGTTTTTTGAAATGCTAGCGATCAGACCATGACTTCACCCATCCACCCTACCTACTGAACTACATCCTCAGACGTAAGCATCCTTTTACTCTCTCTCTCTCTCTGTCTCTGTCTCTCTCTGTCTGTCTCTCTTTGTCTCTTTCTCTGTGTGTGTGTCTGTGGTGTGTGTGTTAATGTTCATATATAAGAGTGTAGACATACCTATGCCACAGCGTACATACGGAGGTCAGAGGAAGATCCAACGTGTCGATCATGGTCTCTCGTCTTGTTTGACAGTCTTTTGTTTACTGTTGGATATCCTGAGCTAAGCAGCCCTTGAACTTCTGGGGATTCTGATGGCTGTTACTCATCTCAAGAAAGGAGCAGTGTGGTTATATTCGCACACTACTGCCTCTTGTTTTATGTGGGTTCTGGGTGTTTGATCTCAGGTCTGCATGCTTATATGGCCAGCACTTTCCCATGCAAGCTGTGTTCTTAGCTCTCATTTTGATTTTGGTTTAGGCAAGACTGAGAGAAAAAGGACATGTGCAGATTTACTCTTAAGAAATACCCTGGTAAAGGCTGGAGAGAGATAGCTGACTGGTTAAAACTATGTTCTTCCTACAAAGCATGTAATTTTGGTTTCCAGCATTCATGTCAGGAAGCTTACAACTTCATGTAACTCCAGATAAACGATAATCTAATATTTCTGTCCTTCATGGGAACCTGCATACATGTGCACACACCTACACAACACACTCATATATACACAATTTAAAAATAAAATTAAATTAGAAAAATAAGCATCTTTAGGCTTCTCTGAAGCAGTAGTTGGTACAGTTAACTCAGGAGACTGTGAAATCTCTAACTTAGAGGTTTTATGGAGTCCCTATGACTAAGGACTAAAACTAAATGTTTATATAAATATATTCCAGACATGAGCTAATTAGCAATCTCCAAATCTGATCTGCTAATTGAAAAGGCAGGCAATTACTAGATTGAGAAAGAGGTAGTAGTAAATGAAGCCCTCGTCTTTGGCCCAGGCTCACCAGACTGTCAATTTGATTGTAATATTCTCCATTCTCCCCGTCCCTTGCCCTCAACCTATCTTACAACCCCCAACAGCTCCCAGTTATTCATCTTGTTCAGACTGCAGGGGGAAACCATGATGACTGCCCTTGGAGTAAGTGAAAGGCAAGAGCTATCTGCAGAAGCTGAAGGCAACTGGGTATACCATTTACTTAGTGTGTGTGTGGGGGGGGGTAGGCTTTTATGAGAATCCATTTGTGGGCTTTGGGCCTGTCCTTGTCATCACACCTCACGCACGCTGAGTGTCTCTGCTCCACACACCCCTTCTCGGGAGCATGGATCATTTTGTCTCCCACAGGAAGATGGAGTTACTCATTTCAATGCCATCATAATAGTGAACAGCTGCTCACTGCTTCTTGGTGTCTCACTTCTCACACACTTCTGCTTTATCAGCCACAAGTCCCACAGCTAAATACTGTGAACACCAGAGAGAACGTGTTATGAAAGCAGCTACTTGGATGAACAAAACATACAGACCCTCTGGACACAAGGGGGAGAAATTCAGACACTGATTTCTTTCTATCCTTTACTGAAATAAATCATTTTTAAGGAACTACGGTGAGATAAAGCTTCAGATTTGAGTAATCTTTTTTATATTTTCATTCTCTGAACATTTTATGAGGCCTAATTCATTATTTTAAAAAAAACAGCCAGTATATATTATTTAGGGAGATTAACTATGCAGCCAGAGCATGTGCAGTAAGTACGCTGCTCAAATTCACTTAGCAAATAGTAATTGTCCTTACTCATAAGAAGGTCTCCTGCTTCTGCTGTGTATTGCTAACTTGCAGACCTCAGTGCTCTATTACCTGAAATGGCCACTAGACCAAACCAGAGGAGGTTCTGGGGAATCTTTCTCCAAAGCCAACGTTCCACGTATGCTTCCCCACGGCCACCCTTTCTGCTATGGCCATGCTGTTCATTGATATTCAAAACATAAAATGTGATAGTGATAGAAAACACCAAGAATATTCAAGCAGATACAGCATAATAATGAAAACAATGACATCTCTAGTGACAGTATTAATAAAGTAACTATAACAAAGTGAATGAGTATGCTCACTTCGCCCCATTGTCTAGGTCAGCCCTACTATCTGTAAAGGCTTTTTGTGTGTGTGTGTTTAGGACATTTGCCTGACTTCTCTGTTTCTTCAGTTCCTTTTGTTTGTTTTTCTGATTCTTTTTATTTTTTTCTGCAGGTTACATCTCAATCAGAATCCTGTCCCTACTCCCCCCTCTGGTCCCACCCTCCCATCCTTTTCCCCCTCACACCCCTCTTCCCCTTCCTTTATTTATTTATTTTTGTTAAGTTTAAGGTATATCCCTCCCCCCCCCCCGTATAATCAGATATATTTCTCCTTCTCAGGTTTCTGATGTGGTTGAAGACTAGATAGTTATAGTCTCATAGTTAAATTTTGAGTTGTTTAGGAATTAAGAGGGTGTTCTGGATCTAAGATGTTTTTAAGTTGGTAATGCAAGTTAGGATGGAAGCTGAATTGGATATAGAACTTTAAACTCATGGAGATGGACGCATAGTAGAAGGTTAAAGTCAGTTGCCAAATATGTATGGACTTGACATTGAGAATGTATGCTAAGCCTTATAATTTCCATAATTGTGTCCTAATTATTTTCATTGTTTTGTATTGTATTTGTTGTAATAAGAGAAAGAGCCTTTTGTTTGGTTTATAAGCACCCTTTATGTGTATAAATAAGAGAGATTATGTTAATTCTATTAGCAGTTATTTGCAAATAACTGAAATAATCAATTTATATGCTAAGAAAATTATTCTACATGCAGAAAATAGTCAACAAACTAACAATCATTACTTTATATACATTTATGATATGATTGAGGTTATTATTACTATTTCTAGAATTGTAAATAATTTGTGGCTTACAATAGTTCCCATTTGACTAAACTCTATACTTACTGGGCTATTAGGAGACTCAGACAGAATTTAGTTCAAATACATTCAATACAAAAATCCATAAGCTTTATTGTATTTAGTTGCTGTTGTAACAAGCACACAACGTATGTTGTACCTTAAACAACACAAATATATGATTCTATGGGTCTATAGACTACTGGTTCTCAACTGGAGGGTCATGACCCCTTTGGTGTTGAACAACACTTTCACACAAGTTGGATATCACATATCTTGCATATCAGATATTTAAATTGTGAATTATAACAGTAACAAAATAACAGTTATGAGGTAACAACAAAATAATTTTATGGTTAGGGGACACCAAAGCATGAGGCACTGAATTAAAGTGTTGCAGCTGTGAAGGCTGTGAACCACTGCTAAGGACTAAAGGAGGTCACCAGAGGCTCTAAGGTACAACAAGATCTTGGCAGCACTCCATTCGATTGTGGATCTCAGGACAAGTTTATTTCTTTTTCACTCATTCATTTTACTGGTAAAGTTCAATTTCTTGTTGTTTTCAACCCAAAGTCCTCATTCCCTTGCTAATTATCTCATGAGCTAGGCTCCTTCCTTCATCACTGTGATCATCTCAAGCCTCCTCACACATTGACTCTCTTCTGACAGGGATGTCCCCCCCGCCTCTCTCTCTCTCTCTCTCTCTCACTGAGAGTTCTGCCATCCTTTCCGGGTCACAATTCTGGGAGTAACAGTTGGTCCAAAACAAGCTTTGCCCATGATACTTGGCCATATATGGTAACATTTCAATGTCCCCAAGTTCCAACTTAAAAGTATAAGCATTATTTTGTGACCCATCATTCTGCCTACTGCTGTGTGGCAACTCTTATTTCTTCTGGAAACAGAGTAGTAAAGTTGCTAGTGGCATAAAAAGGGAAAGACAAATGAGTATTATAAGCAAAAGAGGAAAATCAATCAAGCTTTCTCAAAGGCTAATGTAATTGTATACAAAGCACAAGGTCAATGGTGAAAGAGAGTGGAGACACAGTAGATCAATTGGTTTGCTTTTAGCTGCTTTATTAAGGTGAAATTTTATTTGAGGACCTGCAATTGTTTAGTATATAAAGTTGGATGAATTTGGATTGTGGAAGCACCTAGGATCCCAGTGCCACCCTCAAGGCAAAGTCATATTAATATATCTCCAAATCTTATATCGTTTTCTTCTTGTTCTATTTTCTATTGTGTTTGTTGGAGTCTGTGCTAGGTGGCATGTGTGACAAAAACCTCAGAGAACTCTGAAAAGAAGAAAGCTGTATATTGGGTTCAAGGATTCTGAGACTTCGGTCCTAAGACCTAATTTTGAGCATGTTTCAAAGGAGAACAAACTACATGTCAGTGATGGAGGAATGTGCTCCATGTTGAGAAAGCAACCTGCTCTGTGGCCCTGCCTCCAGAACCTTCAAAAATAAAATCCCTATCTGTAGGCCAGACATTGAACACATGAAATGTCCTGTGGGGGAACATTTCATAATCAAATTGAAATGATCTGAATCGGGTTTCTTTATATATGTATGTATATATATTTGGTTTTAGTGTGTATGCATATGTTTATGTGTGTGTTTCCTAAGCAAACTGGATTTAATAGTTTGAACATTTTCTAAACTGCCTAATGTCATCCTAAAATTTAATCTCTAATGCAACATTTTTTATGGCTAAGTATTTATTTTCTTTTTTAATATTTATTTATTACTTCAGGTTACATCTCCATCCATTGCTGGTGGGAGTGCAGACTTGTGCAACCACTATGGATGTCAGTCTGATGATATCTTAGAAAACTTGGAATAGCTCTGCTTCAGGACCCAGCCATACCACTTCTGGGTATACATCCAAATAATTCCTCACCAAGTCACAAGGAAGCTTCCTCATCTATGTTCATAGAAGCCTTATTTGTAATAGCTAGAAACTGGAAACAACCCAGATGTCCCTCAACCAAAGAATGGATTAAAACTGTGGTACATCTACACAATTGAATACTTCTCAGCTATCAGAAACTAAGAAATCATGCAATTTGCAGCTAAATGGATGGAACTAGAGAAGCTCATCCTAAGTGAGCTAACACAGACTCAGAAGGATGCACATGGTATCTATTTACTTATAGTTGGATTTTAACCATATAGTACAGGATAACTATACTACAATGAATGCACCAAAGGGAACATGAACATAGACTTTTTTTCCCTGTCAATGAGACACTTTGCCCTAGTGGTGCTGCCTTGTAGGCCCCCAGTGTATGAAGAGGCTCTTGGCCCTCATATGAATGCTGAACTGGGGAATGGAACTGCTATGTAGGGACACTCCACTCCAGAAGACAGTGATGGAAGGAATAAGGGGCGAGGGTGGGAGGGCAGGACTGGGAGGGATGGAAAGAGGACACTATGATGGAGATGTAACCTGAGGTAATGCAACATTTTTAAGATGTAAGCGTATAGGAGGTGATGAAGACTAGAAGAGTACCCACTTATGAATGAAGCTAGTAACCTCATAAAAAGGCATAGAAGAAGCTATGCAGGTCCTTTTCTGTCTGTGATTTGCAATGAGTGATTATAGCATTCATTTCCTTTGAAATACATGTCAAGATACCTCTTAAGAGTCCGAGACTTGCCTGCCACTCTACCAGTCTGACAATTCATAAATTGTCTTCTTTATTGATTTATTGATTGTTTTTATTGATTACTCTTTATTATTATCTTTATTGATTAATGCAAACAGACTAAAACTCATAAGAATCTTTCCCCTTAAATTTTGAAGCACATAATGGCATAATCCAATATGCAAAGTATATGTTTTTAAATAGGCATGAAGAAAAATGTGAGAAAAACTAAAAGGAAGTATAAATATTAATCACACCTTGTTAAAAAAAGTTCATAGTTTAGAAATATGAAATTTCTCCAATTAAAATTTCTGTGTTAAAATGTATGGTCAACAAAAATAAAAGGATAAAGATAGAAAAGGAATATTCATTATGTTCTGAATACCACAAGATAATTATTTTTTTAAATCAATAAGAAGATGAAATATTCAATAAACACATTAACAAAATACAACAACAGACCATTTATGAAAAAAGAAATATTGGTAATCAAAAAACTGTATAAAGATACTGCTCTGCACAGACACATATGCACACATAGACACAGGTACACATTTATACATATACATAGACACATGTGAATACACATGCAAATGTGCACAAATTCTGACACACATACATATACACAAACAGAAAGAGTCATTTTTTAATCTGTTAAATTTAAGCAAAGATAAACATTTACCAAGAGGAGAGTTGTTAAGACAACCTGTAATGAACAAAGAATGTTGAGAATGCTAGATTGACCAGAGAAAGACATTGGTACAGGGAAGGGTGTGAACCGTGTCTCATAATCAAAATTAATAAAGAAAGAAATGTTCATACAAATAAAATCACTCTGTATGTGTATAATGCCTGACTCACATCACAGAATCACTTATTGACTATTTGGGCCAAATATGTGACTGGAGTTTTGTATTTAAAAGAAAAACATTGAAAAAGAAACTTAGAAGATAATTTCAAATGTAAATCAAGTTGTTGGGACTTTCCTTGTAACGGAATTTGAAAAGTATTCAAGAAAGGAATTGAAAGCTTTGTGGTCATGGTAGGAAGAAGATTCAAAACATTTTGCAGAAACTGAATTTATAAGGCCAGAACACGTAGGAAAGAACAAGGTAGTGTAGAGGACACACAAATGTAAACCACACATATAAATCTATTTAATTTCACAGGTTTTATGAAATTTACAAAAATTCTATCATATATAAAGTTAAATTTAGTACTTTTCACTTAAATAAGAATTAACTATTTTCATTTAATTAAAAAATTTATGGAACTAATAAGAACTAAAATTATTAGCAATAAATGGAATAGTGTGGTAAAGATATGCTCACTCACTTAAAAATCATACTTAGAAATGGGGCATGATTATTGTGTATCTGTCAGAAATCCATAATATTGAATAGACAGTAATATTTAACAATAGGAAGAAAATGCAAATTCCTCTCAGGGTTCACACTATGAGTAGTGAATAATTAACTGAGAAATAATTGCAGCCATAAAACATCATTGCCTCCCCAGACAACTAAACATAACATGAATTATATGTGTTGATCAGGAACAGGAAGGTGGTCGCTTCCTGTTGGCATTTGAGTGGACCTAAAATAGTCAATATCAAATGAAGACACAAGATCATAAAGTTATCTAAGTTCAACAAAAATAAGACACATAAATTTTAAAAACACACATTTCCCTTCTTCACATGACCTAGAAAGATTGACTTTTCAAGTTTCAGAGATTAAACAGTTGTAAATGTATGAAAAGAACAGGTACTTTTATCATTACCACATTCTTCTGTATAACACTTTATTTTATCCATTAGTTGCCTTCTAAAAACCTACTCTGTAATGAGATCTTTGAATTGCACCCCCAATATGTATTACTAGAATGCTGACATTTGAATACGACATGCGATAGGCTACATGTTCTGTGACTCTTAGTATCCTGCAAAAATGCCTTAAACCTCAAAGCAGGAGCCATATTGACCTACACGAACAGTAGACAACTCAGAAAGGCAGCAGATTATAAAGACATTCCACTTTCTTTTTTTTTTTTAAATACTTTATTTTTTTTTCTTCAAGTTACATCTCAGTAACAAACCCCTCCCTATTCCCCCTTCCTAACCCGCCCTTCCACCCTCTTCCCTCCAGAGGTTTCCCCTTTCAGTCCAACAGCTGGTTCCTTCTCTTATAACAGTAAGTATTATACAAAACAATAGATATAAATATGCCACATTTATGAGAGTAAATTGGCCCAGTATACCTTCCCAATGTTCAGTTTATACCTATTTGGCCCCTGACTTTAACATTCTACTATCTACCCAACTCCATGAGTTTAAAGGTCTATATGTGACTCAACATTCATACTATCTTGCAACACACTTTTAAGAGTATCTTCTTAGATCTATAACACCCTCTTGATTCCTAAACAGTTCAAAATTTAACTATAAGATTCTATCTGTCTATTCTTCAACCACCTCCGAGACCTGAGAGGGATAAATATATTTGCTTATATAGGAAGTGCAGAGCCTGCAGCTTCCAAAACTAAGAAAGAACATACCAATAACTGCCTGGACAGTTCCCATTTTCTCTCCATACATTCCAGCATCAATCTTCAGGCTTTGGGTCCTGTTTCTCTGACAGACATTTGTTGTAGTGCAGGGATTATGAAGGACTTACCTACCCTGTCTTGGCAGAGTTAGGCTGTCGACTTCCCTGCTACCAAGTTTTGTCCTTTTTGGACAGCAGTCTGTCTGCAGTTGGTGCAAGGGGTTTTTTCATGCCAAGAGAAAGGCTTGCCACTAATTCAACCATCTTACAGTGGAGGTTCTTTGATGCTTATCTTCTACTTGGAGTAGAATAGGGGGTGCTGTCAGGCGCTGATATGTCTTGATATCAAAAAAAAATCTTGATTTAAGATAACTTCTTTGAAAGCCATATTCTGCAGATCTCTAGGGGTTTTTGAAGATGCCCTAACCATCTCTTGTATTTAGATAAGCAAATGTTGCTTGTCTCTTAGCAACTTGATTACTGGGTAGTTTAGAGAATATCTGTGATAGACTGTCATAGTAGCTAACAAAGAGACATGTTTGCATGACTAGGAGTTTGTTTTAACTATCCTAGACCATTTTAGACGGTTGGTATCAAGAGGTTATTCTTTCTTTCTTCTCTTAATTTAGTACCTAGAAGGGGTGGGGTCCACTATGGGATCTTCAGTGTGTAGAGGTTCTTAGGGAGATCCAATGATTAAAAAACAGTTTGCTCCCAAATCCAACAGTGTCATCTCTTTGATTGAAAAATTTGAATTTCCTAAAATGACATTTCTTATTGGGCTCTTAATTATACTTTGGAAATTTCATAGGCATCATCCAATGCAAAGTTCTTTTCAGGGAATCTCAGGAGGATTTCCAATTAATGTTTTTCAGAAAAACTGACCTTGGATCTAATATCATTAAAAATATATTACCAAAAATCTAAAGGTCTAAAATCATTAATCGATAGTTCACAAAGATACAAAAATGAATTTTTTAAGACAGATGAGTAAAATCCCAGCACTCAGAAATAGAATCAGAAAATTACAAAAGCTTCAGGCCAAAACTTGATCAAGAATGTGAGTCACTGTCTAAAAAATAATCAAAGAAAAAGAAAATATGCTTTTAATCTACATTAAGTCATAGGGAGAAGAGAAAGGAGCAGCTTTCTGTTTGACAATAGCATTAATGATTTCCTGCTGATTATTGAGAGCCAGCAGTTAGAACACCAGTCTTCTGTTCCATTTGCAGCCATTCACATTCAGCTTGCAGAGACTTTGGGAAGGGGAAATTGTCATACTTTCTACATATCAAAGGGTTAAGTACGGCAAAGAGACAGCACTAATAATAAAACATGCTTTCATGAATTCACACTAATAACTAGAAAACCAATACAAATTGCAGAATTGGAGAGATTAATGAGAATGCAGAGGCATACAATAAAGCAAATCAGCCCTTCTTCATCAAGCAAATGTTCTTTGCTGTACAATCACAAAGATAATTGAAGACCACACTGGAAGGGAGCCTAACGGTCTAATAAGCACTTGGCTGTGATTCACTTGCCAATCAGAAGAAGACATGACAAGTTCTGAAGCAGATGATGCCTGATTTGAGCAGTAGCCGGATTGTTTATTGATTTCAAATTTGACTGAGAGAGCTTCATGGTTTAAACAAATTATTCTGAGGGAGGGACCAATCAAGCACCACACATTTAACATATGCTTTAATGATGTTTTCAACTCATTCTGTTTCTTTCTCTGTAAACTATTACTTTTACTTTTTATGACAAAAAAGAATGCAAATCAAAGCAAGAAAAATGCTGAAATTTCCTACCCAGAAAGCAGGCTGCTAGCATTTCTAAGAATGGAATCTTACTAGCTGCATGCCCTTGAGCTCAGTTTTCTGGATACTTGGGTATGTATGGACCCTTGGAGACATGCGTAATAGTGGCCACTTTGTAGAGATCTTGTGAAGAGTAACTGAGACTTTCTGGATTCATTCAATACGGAAGAAAGACTAGATGTGTAGGACAAATGGCACAGTGCAAATTTTTCACATGAATGAGAACTTTAATGTTTGACTGGAGAAAGGAGGAAAAGGATCACTCATGATTATGAGGAGCGGATGAGGATGAGGAAATACTGCTGTGAAGTCTATTCTGCTGCCCCCTTCATTGAGTTCTGAAAATGATGCTCAAGGAAGAAAATAAGGCACCCTTTGTTAATGACAGGACAAGCAGAAAGCTACACTTCATGGCTCAAAGGACACAGCATTTGGAAGACTAACACTCTTCCCATTTCTTCTAACATGGAGTGGTAGTTTCAAGAACAGTTTAGTGATAACAATAACTATGAGAACGATAAGTCACAGCAGTTGTGCCAGGTAGGGAGGCAAAAATCTCAGGAGCACTGGCTGAAGTAGTAGTCTCAGGGGTTGCTATTGAAAGACTGTTGAGCACAACATGCCTAAGAGAATGCTAAGGCCAGAGAATCTGCACAAAACATGAGCATTTTCATCACCATTATTTCCTCAGCACATAGCATCCACATTGCTGTAGATATCAAAATAAGAATTTACAAGCTGTTAAATGGTCTTGTTAAATGGGTTTTGGAGGTTAGATCCAGGGACCTCTCTCTTTTGCTTTTCTGTATCCTCCTTTCTCTCCTATATAGGAGTGAACAGACTTGAGAAAAATGGGACATAGACATAGTATAGGAAAGATCAAGAAAAAAGGACAGATTATTGAATATAGCCTTATACCTTTGTATACTGATACAAAATTAATATTATATTTGGCTAAATTGGTATTGATTATTGTATATTAATGCAAAATTAAGATTGTATAGGGCTACATCGGTATTGATCTTTGTATATTGATACGAAATTAAGATTATATTTGGCCACAATGGTGTTGACCCTTGTATATTAATGTAAAATTAAGATTGTATTGGTCTACATCGGTATTGATCTTTGTATATTGATACAAAATTAAGATTATATTTGGTCACATTGGTATTGATCTTTGTATATTGATACAAAATTAAGGGTAACGCTTCTTAAAGGTATTGTTCGTAGTAATACTTAAAAATGAAATATCAAGTTTTGACCTCTCGCTACCAACCGACATAAACTGTTTAGGATAATTAAGAAACAGAAACTAATAGTCATGAAAACGTGTCATTTTGTTAGTTACTATGACAGTCTATCACAGTTATTTTCTAAGCTACTCAGAAATCAAGTTGCTAGGAGACAAGCAATATTTGCTTATCTAAATATAAAAGATAGATAGGGCATCTTCAAAAACCTCAAGAGATCTGAAGAATATGGCATTCAAAGATGTTTTCTTAACTTAAGATTTTTTTGATATCGAGACATGTCAGCTCCTGACAGCACCCCCTATTCTACTCCAAGTAGAAGATGAGCATCGAAGAATCTCCAGTGGGAGATGATTGAATTGGTGGTAAGCCATTCTCTTGGCAAGAAAAACCCCTTGCTTCAACTGTAGACAGACTTCTATCCAAAAAGGACAAAACTTGGAAGCAGATAAGTCGACAGCCTAGCTCTGCCAAGACAGGGTAGGTAAGTCCTTCATAATTCCTGCTCTACAACCAAAGTCTGTCAGAGAAATGGGGCCAAATGGCTGAAGATTGATGCTGTAATGTATGGAGAGAAAATGGGAACTGTCCAGGCAGCCACTGGTATGTCATTTTTAGTTTTGGAAGCTGCAGGCCCTGCACTTCCTATATAATCAGATATATTTATCCCTCTCAGGTCTCTGAGATGGTTGAAGAATAGATAGCTAGAGTCTCATAGTTAAATTTTGAGTTGTTTAGGAATCAAGAGGGTGTTCTGGATCTAAGAAGATATTTTTAAAATTATGAGGCAAGTTAGTATGAAAGCTGAGTTAGATATAGAACTTTAAACTCATGGAGATGGTTAGATAGTAGAATGTTAAAGTCAGGTGCCAAATACATATGGACTGGACATTGGGAATGTATGCTAAGCCATATAACTCTTATAATTGTGGCCTATTTATTTCTGTTATTTTGTATTGTATTTATAGTTATAAGAAAAAGAACCATTTTTTGAACTGAAAGGGAGAGCTGTTGGGGGGAAAAAGAAATACCTTAAACTAAAAAAAAAAAAAAAGGAAGGGAAGAGAATGGGGTGGTTGAGGGGGAGGAGGGTGGAAGGGTGGGACTGGAGGGGGAATAGGGAGGGGATTGTGATTGAGATGTAACTTGAAGAAATAAAAAATAAATTATTAAAAAAAAGAATTTAAACTTTAAAAATAGAAGGGAGTATGTACCAATTCCTCTCCCTAATCCCATAGTTAACCCAAAAGGCCCTATCACCTGGACAGGAAAACACCCTTGAGGGAAAACTATGTTTATCTGTCAGAGAAACAGGACCCAAAGGCTGAAGACTGATGCTGGAATGTATGGAGAGAAAATGGGAATTGTCCAGGCAGTCATTGGTATGTTCTTTCTTAGTTTTGGAAGCTGCAGGCCCTGCACTTCCTATATAAGCAAATATATTTATCCCTCTCAGGTCTCTGAGGTGGTTGAAGAATAGACAGCTAGAGTCTCATAGTTAAATTTCGAATTGTTTAGGAATCAAGAGGGTGTTATAGATCTAAGAAGATACTCTTAAAAGTGTGTTGCAAGTTAGTATGAATGTTGAGTCACATATAGACCTTTAAACTCATGGAGTTGGTTAGATAGTAGAATGTTAAAGTCAGGGGCCAAATATGTATAAACTGGACATTGGGAAGGTATACTGGGCCATTTAACTCTCATAAATGTGGCATATTTATATCTATTGTTTTGTATAATACTGTTATAAGAGAAGGAACCATCTGTTGGACTGAAAGGGGAAAATTCTGGGGGGAAGAGGGTGGAAGGGCGGGATAGGAAGGGGTTTGTGACTGAGATGTAACTTGAAGAAAAAAAAATAAAGTATTTTAAAAAAAATAAATAACAGAAAGCCTGCCTACATGTAAGGGCACAGAATTCCCTTTGCCCATCACCAACTCTTAACCTCTGACAGTGCTTCACATTGTTTTGTAATAAGCCCCACTTTGTTTACATTAAAAGGAAGTAAAATAAAATAAAAAGAGAAAGGAAAATAATATAGAAGGCTTATCTTGGGCACATGAAAGATCAGAAATGTCTAGAATCCTCAGCATCGTGGAGGGCCTGGCAGAGGAGTAGAGCAGGCAATGCAAGAAGCTGATTAAACAGTGAAGAAAGCTGCTTAACGTATTTTCTACCTGTTGTTATGTGCCTCAGTCTTCTGAGCTCGATGAAACCCAGAGCTTTGCTTTTGCTTTGCCAGAACTGTGATGTTTCATATTTCTTGTCAACTGGAGAGGTTTTAGGTTCTCTTTGAAGACAAATGATTTGCATAAATCCATGAAGGATTTTTTTTTTTTTCAGTTTAGGTAAATAGAGTTTAGAAGTCATGGCGTAAATGTTGCCAGCATCATTCCATGGGCTGTGCTGGATACTGGGATTGAATAAAAATGAGAAAGTCAGTTGAGAACTGAGCACACACAGTCATGGCTCTCTGCTTACTCACTGGGCAGTCAAGGGGACTGTTAGCCTCCTGCAGCTGTGCCTTCCCTGCCTTTTTAGATTGCAAACTCAGGCTACAAACTCAGACAATACCTTCCTTTACAAGTCATGTTTGTCAGGTTTTTTTTTCAACAAGACAAATAGCTAATACACCATCTATTAGAAACTTCTGAAGAATAAATATGCTTTTCAGATGCTCTATCTTTGCTATACTGTCCAGCACTTTGCTGGGCACATATCTCCTGGATAATCATTGTTCTCTTCTCTTTCATGGTGCACAGGCTAGCGGAATTGATCAATAATTAGAGAGGGTACTTCAGAACAAATTGACAAACAAGACATAAATAAATCACCAAGAACAGATGGCATCCAACCAAATGTTTTCAAACAGCCAGAGGACACTGGAACTGCTGGCTAAAATGTTTAATCTTTCATTAGAATTGGACCCTGCACCAAAACATTGGCACATTGCCATTTCATTTAAACGACAAAGATCTGCAAAGTGACCTTGCGATTGATTTGATGCTTCAGAAGTACAAAATTAGTAAGTTATATATTGTACATAAGTGTAATAAAAAAGCAGTTTTATGATGCTTTCTAAAATGATAAAATGGACCAAATAGTGGAGTTAACTTTAACAAAATGATGAATGTATAGAACATGAGGCAAGAGAGAAACCACCCAGGGGCAATTTATGTCAACTTTCAGTAAGTCTTGGGGAAGTTCCAGGGCAACAAATTCACCAGTGAGCATTAAAGAAAATGCTCACTTATGAGGCGAAAGCAGACATGAGCAGGTAAAGCACAGGTAGAACTATCTGACCTGTGTCCATGGCAATGCTGAAGGGAGTGAAGTATGGAGACAAGACAGTCACAGCTAATGCTTTATAAGTGACTATAAAGTGTGAGTAGAGAACTTCAAACATAACGCAGCTTTCAGCCACTAGAGATGGAAGAAAAAAGGAAAGTCTAGTTGGGAGGCATGTGGAAAATAAAGGACCCAGTGCCTGTTGATATGAAGAAATAATATCACCTCAGCAAGGGACGTTTGGAATCTAGGAATCTAGGCCGTACCAGGTGCACCCATACTTTCCTGGAAGCACAATTTAATCAAGTCAGTTAAGCATCTGCTTAATCTCCACAGATTACTATGCACCCTGTATGCCCTGTCTCTCAATATTGGATCTCTTATTTAAAAAAAATATTCCAAATGGAAATAGACAGACTGAATGGTTGTTCTGGTAATGGCATTTTTTTTCTACTTGTATATTCAGGACAATGATTTTAATAAGCTCTCTGATTTCAACCAATGTTATTTCATGTACAACATTTAAAAAGAGGATTTGGGAAGAAATAGGGCAGAAAGTTATGTCACAACATGATTATATATCTTAGCATCAAAGCACACAGAAAGCTATCAATCCCATTCCTTTATTTCTTTCAATAATGGCATGCATGCATTCAATTTTATTTTGTCAGGGATTTTTGTAATAATGAAAAATGGGTATGGGAGAAATGGAAGTTAGGAAGGAAATCAGAATCAAGATCAGTTGAACTGTGACTTATTAGTAAGAATAAACACATACCTGTAGCTAAGTGAACTGAGGTCTTTAAACTACTCATCTCTCTTGTTATAGCTAGAAAAAAAGCTAATCACATTCAGCAACCTTGAAAAAGCACACAGCTCTCTACTGAAGCGCCTTGAAGGACTGGTTGAATAGGAACAGCACATCACACAAGAAACTCCAAATATCTCTATTAGTTGTTTTTACCCATCTAAATAGTTAATCCCCCCTCTGCAGGATATTTGCTGTTTTTTCTTTATGTTTTTTATTTCAAAAAATGTATTAAATGTATCTTGATAATATTCTTTTCCCTCTTCAACTTCCAGATTCTCTACTCTACCCTAGCTACCTAATTTATGATCTCTTTCTTTCTCTCTCTCTTAACAAAAAAATTAAAAAACAAATAAACAAAAAAGAACCACTAAAATAAAAAAATACCAAAATAAAACATGCACAAAAAGCCATGTAGTATGTTTTGTGTTGGCCAACTAGTCCTGGGCTTGAGGCCTGCCCAGGGGGTGTGATGGATAAATTCAGCAACACTTCATAGAAGAAACCTGACTTTCCCTT
Source organism: Lophiomys imhausi (assembly GCA_907164525.1). Lineage (NCBI taxonomy): Eukaryota > Metazoa > Chordata > Mammalia > Rodentia > Muridae > Lophiomys > Lophiomys imhausi. Next base: position 289,965 of record CAJQZJ010034151.1, on the reverse strand, counting down.
TCCCAGAAAGTACCCATAGCAAAGAACTTTTGATTAAAGATAATAGGATTTTGTATTTATTTCCTCTTCTCGGTGTTTGGTTTTATTCAGACTTTGTTTAAACTGGTCTTACATGTACTCTCACAGTCTCTTGAGTTTGCATGTTTCCCGATCCTGTTGTGGCTGAAAAATGCTCTTTTCTTGGAATGGTTCACCACGTCTGGATCTGAGAAGACTTCTGCCTCCACTCTGCATGGATCCCTGATCCTTAGCCACGAGAGACTGGATTTTAAGAAGAGATCCCATTTAGGACAAATTCCTCAAAAGTCCCTTACTCTATGAACATTGTCTTGTTGTGATCTCTTTGTTAATTACAATTTTTTTTCCAAGAAGACACTTCTCTGGTGAGGGTTTAGTGATGCTCTGATCTATGGGTAGAATAATATATCATTAGCAGTCATTTTATTGCTATGTTCTTTTCGAGAATAACAGTAATAAGTTTTCCCATATGTCTATGACATATCCAGACTCAGGTTTTTGGTCACATTAGTGATGTGAGGTATTGGTCAAAGAAAAAGATAAAGGGAAAATTATTTTAGGTTTACATTGGGAGGAGGATAAGAGGGCAATGTAGAGAAGGGTATTCTCTACATTGTAAAGAGATATGTAAAAGAGATTTTTGTAAGGCCATATGGGAACCTACAACTATAGAAGCTTCCTAAAATATATATGCTTAGGAAAATAAATTAAATGTAGTCACCATATAATAGGGGAGACAATGTCCCAACTAGACTTCTTATGTCACCAAGTAAAACCTCCAGTGCCAGGAATGAGTTACATCTTGATAAGTCATTGGGTAAAGGGCTTGCATAGATCCTCTCAGACATCACAGGCTACGACAAAGTTATTGATTATGTTCTTCAACCTTATTTTAAGGATTTGTTGCTAAAGATATCACATATTTTGTCAAAAGACATGAAGAAATTGAGACAAAACCCAACTAGAAGCTTCATCTAGGCTGACTTGAATTCATGGTGCTGGAATGTACTTTTTAATGCTACTGGAAAAGAAAAGTAAGCATCAGCATCACCCAGCTGCAAACTCTGGGACCTACAACAGAGACCCGCCTACAAGATATTACTTGTGTAGTATTGACATAAATGTTACAGGAGTGATCAGCCACTATGATTTGACGGAAGACCTATTTCATTCTACGAGCTTCTGATTTTTAACTCAGCAAAGCCAGGACCATCAGTCCTTTTGTGGTCACTTTCTGCCTCCTGGTAAATTCTTACCTTTCACGACTTTTGGCATTATTTCCCAGGTATTTTGATTGTATCTTTTCTCTGTTCTGTTCAATTATTTTCTTCTAGAGGTAGAGATAGTAGAAATCTATCACAAACTTGGGATAACTCTCACCATCATATCAGCTCAGACAAGTCCAGAATGCAGACAGAGAACCACGAGCCACCAACTCTCAGAGGAGAGCCACCTATTAGTTCTGTTCTTTGTTTTTTTGTCGCTGTCACATATATTTTTCCCTAAATATGTTTTTAAGTCTATGCTAGCAAAATGACTTGTGTAACATCCTGACTTCCTTAATGCACCTTGCACTCTAGCCAACTACATTAACGTATTATCTCTAAGCTTAAGTTCCATTTTTATGGGTCCTACCAAGGCTTGCTTGCTTGCTTGCTTTCTTTCCTTCTTTCTTTCAATAGATGCAAACTCAGGGTCTATGATTGCCAGAGAACCTAGAAGATGAGATGAAACTAAGGAAAATATTAATCTACAGAAAGTTTTTTTGCATTAAACTTGGGGACAATAAAAGAAAATGATTTAAAAGGCATAATTTATGATATCTAGCACAGAATGCTAAATATGAGACATTTAAAGATCAGTTTCATAAAAAAGTGGGGTTTTTTATACTTTTAACCATCCCTAATTAAAACCCACTTATTAAGTTTTCACTGGAATAAGCAATCTACTGGAAAGCATGAAAGGTTGAAAAGATCAATTCCACACAAGCCATGTTGTTTAGCATCCCATAACAATAACAAAATTCTGAGATCATCAAATTATGAAAAATAAGGGGGTGTTTCTGCTGACAGTTACAGAGATTTCCACCTATGCTTGGGTAGCCACACTGCGTTGGGCCTGCAGTAAACCAGCTCCTCAGGGGAGGATAGCCTGTAGAGCAAAGGTTAGGAATGAGGAAAACAAAAAACACACTGGACCCAGGCTCCACCAAGGTCATGTCTGCAGTGACCTTACTATTTACACTAAGCCCCACATGCAAAGGTTCTACTACCTCTCTCTTAAGTATCATTCTGTGGGCCAATGACCAAGGCATACAGTGACAAATACACAAATGCTCTAGGTTTAAAGCAAAATAACACAGAAAGCATTTCCATTAGTGTGGATAAGAATTATTATTCACAGGATTTACTGGACATTTATGCTACTTTATGTTACTAATTTTTTTTTAAATACTTTATTTTTTTTCTTCTAGTTACATCTCAGTAACAAACCCCTCCCTATTCCCCCTTCCTATCCCGCCCTTCCACCCTCTTCCCCCCAGAAGTTTCCCCTTTCAGTCCAACAGACGGTTCCTTCTCTTATAACAGTAAGTATTATACAAAACAATAGATATAAATATGCCACATTTATGAGAGTTAAATCTCCCAGTATACCTTCCCAATGTCCAGCTTATACATATTTGGCCCCTGACTTTAACATTCTACTATCTAACCATCTCCATGAGTTTAAAGGTCTATATGTGACTCAACATTCATACTAACTTGCAAAACACTTTTTTTTTTTTTGTTTTTTGTTTTTTAGTTTAAGGTATTTATTTTTCCCCCCAACAGCTCTCCCTTTCAGTCCAAATAATGGTTCTTTTTCTTATAACTATAAATACAATACAAAACAACAGAAATAAATAGGCCACGATTATAAGAGTTATATGGCTTAGCATACATTCCCAATGTCCAGGCCATATGTATTTGGCACCTGACTTTAACATTCTACTATCTAACCATCTCCATGAGTTTAAGGTTCTATATCTAACTCAGCTTTCATACTAACTTGCCTCATAACTTTAAAAATATCTTCTTAGATCCAGAACACCCTCTTGATTCCTAAACAACTCAAAATTTAACTATGAGACTCTAGCTATCTATTCTTCAACCACCTCAGAGACCTGAGAGGGATAAATATATCTGATTATATAGGAGTGCAGGGCCTGCAGCTTCCAAAACTAAGAAATGACA
>CAJQZJ010034151.1:263458-286314 GCA_907164525.1 Lophiomys imhausi | reverse complement strand
ATTCCTTGAATGGATGCTTTAAATCTCCTGGAAAGATAAGAACAGAGCCCTGCCCTAATCCTAACTCTGGGACAATTACCTTTTTTTGGGGAGGTCAGGTAATATTTTTCCTGGAGCAAATTTGGTTTTTTGATAATATATAAAGTATTACCTTTCAATCCGGATTAAAGAAGAAATTATTTTGATGTAGACATCTTTCTCCCAGGAAGATTGATTTAAAAAATAATAAGGTGGAGAGATGAATTTTAATAATGAAATTTTAATAGAAAATAATAAGGTGGAGAGATGACTCAGCAGTTAAGATTGTACACTGTTCTTGCAGACAACCTGAGTTTGGCCACCAGCATCCACATCTGGGGATACATAACTGCCTGTATATCCAGGTTCTGAGGATCCAGTACACTGATGATTTTGTGGTAAGCATAAATGGCTTCCTCATGAGGTTGAGCATAATGCTTCAAACAACAAACAACATCTGTACACATAAGACTATCCATTCCAATTAAAAAAACAAAACTAAACTAAAATACCATAGTAGAAAAATCTCCAAATTCTAGGGTAAGAAAAAACACCTGACTATTACAATTAAAGAATTACTCCATTCTAAACATACACTGATATTAAATATAGAATATTTTAATTATCTAGTTTAAATGTCCAGGCTAGAATTTGGTATTGGGGGTTATAACATGTGGACTAAATTTTATCAAAACCACCTGGCATAGTATCTACATATACAGCATAGACGTGATTTTTTTAATTTATTTTTTATTTCTTCAAGTTACATCTCAATCACAATCCCCTCCCTACTCCCCCCTCCAGTCCCACCCTTCCACCCTCCTCCCCCTCAACCCCCCATCCTCTGGACTGGACATTGGGAATGTATGCTAAGCCATATAACTCTTATAATTGTGGCCTATTTATTTCTGTTGTTTTGTATTGTATTTATAGTTATAAGAAAAAGAACCATTTTTTGGAGTGAAAGGGAGAGCTGTTGGGGGGAAAAAAGAAATACCTTAAACTAAAAAAAAAAAAAAAAAAAAGAAGGCATAGACATGATTTAAACTGTGTCCTCTATGCCCATACACCAAAAATATATTTATATCCAAATCCATGTATTTATTAATCTCACCTTCATTAGAAATAAGGTCTTTGTAGATGTGATATTGGAGATTTTAAGATAAGATTATCTTGAGTTTAGAATGAATTTTAACTCTAATTACTTCAGACATTACTAAGTAAAACAAGTGTATTGTATGTGGGAAGAAGGTCAGGTTGAATTTATGCTGCCATGAACTAAAAAAAGGCAGAGAAGGGATTTCTGTTCAGAGTGAATGTGGACCTGCTGTCTCCTTGATACTGGGTTTCTCAGCTCCTGACCTGTGGATCAGGTTTAAAGCTTCCTGTCTCAAATAGCAGCCATAGGAAGGAAGGAAGGAAATGATACAGGTGTGACAGTGTTTCTTTCCTGTCAGTATCATGAAAGAACTTTCCATAATGATACAGATACAATTCTTCAGAAGAATAAGGAGAAAATCAATTATCTGTGTTGGTCTTTGCCTGGGAAATGACTGTCCCTAATAGATAGAGATGAAGGATGATCTCAGTCTCATCTCTAAGGGAACAGGGGAGGATACCCTAGAACCTAGTTCTAACACATAAATAAAATTCCAAATCAAAGCAGAATTATTATTTTTTTAAAGCTGACATTAAAAAAATTGCTAAGCCTCTTTGATTTTTTGGTTTTGTGTACCTTTGTTCAATTACAAGATGGATTTGCTAATGGGATTCTATGTCAGGGCAATATTATCTCTTTGTAAAAATATGCACCATGGTTCACAGAGCTTATAAGATAAACAGGTTTGGATATGCTGAATAAATTTCAGTAGTCTGCACAAGACTTTGATAACCACTAAGCATTTTGTTAATGTTGCTTTATGTGGAGGAAGAGTAAAATTAGGAAATATGAAAAGGTTTAATGAGATCTGAAAGTACAGTCCCTATTTACACTCTGAAAACTAGCTTAATTGAAATCAAACCAAGCCATTTCTATTCTTGACCCATCCTGGGATCTTAGTGTTTCATTTAAAATTGGACTTTTATTAATGACAAAATGTCATGCTTTTGGAAATGTTGTATATTACTCATTTTAAAACATAAAATGTAAGTTTCTCAGCACCAACCTTAAAATCTAGTATTCTTAAAGGCAAATTTTTGGTTGCTAAAAAAAAAAGCCTTTAAGTGAGTTTAGGGAGGAAAAAAATTATTGGAAGGATGCAAACAGTTGTCTGACTGGCATCCCAGTTTAGGATTTTGTAAAGGTCTGTGTGTGCCTTTAAATATCTCCTGCTGAATTCCCATGATCATACCTCAAAATGTGACAGTATGGACACAGGATTTTTGCATATGCATGAAGTAGGCCATTGGGATGAGCTGTAATGCAACATGACTGTTGTCATGAAAGACTACAAGAAGATGTGAAGATATAGAGAGAAAATATTCATCTAGGCAAATCGAGGAAAAAGAAGTGGGATGAATTCATGCTGTCCCTTAGAATAATCTAAGTCAACCCCTTATCTCGGGGACTGTGAGAAAGCACATTGCTGTCTGTATTCAAGGAACCTGAGAAAACCACTGTGGCTCCTCTCACTGCTCCAAGTACTTTTTTCAATTAACCCTTTAGTTCTCATATACTACCAGGCATTGACATAAGACATTTACATATAAACACACTTAATTCAACAAATGTCCCTTGTGGTGTGCATGATTCTCCCTGTTTACAGATAAACTAGAAGAGGAAATAAATGTTGCATGACTTGCTCGTGAGCAGGGTTTCTAAGCAGGCCATGCTATTTTGTAGCTCACAATTCTAACATCTGTAGACCTGCAACAAGCAGCACTCGTCACAAGTCTTAAAACTCAGGAGCTAAACAGTTTTTTCCCCAGCCCTGTGACCTCTCCTCTTTGCATCTGTGCATCTGTGATGTATCCTTTTCTCAATAGAGGTTCCTTTGTCCAGTTAACCTGCCACCCAGAATCTGTATTTCTTATTGCAAGTGGCAGAATGTAGAAATCAGTCACATGCTTTTCTCATAGTGAAGGATGACTTTGGCATCTCTGTCTGTGGCATGCCCACCGTCATCTTACCTGGTTGTTTTATGTGGCTTTGGGTATTCTTCTTTCTTATGCCACATACCATGTGCTTGAAAGCTTCAAAGTCTGGAGGTCAATTTTTATTCTCTTTGACAATAAGGAGCATAGCCATTCTTTACTATGCACTGATTAATTTCTTTTTCCAGACTGAAAGTGCTAACCTGGTTTACTTCAAAACACAAGCATTATTAAGAACTCCTTGGACTTAACACTACACTGGATGCTAGGTGAGCCAAAAGAAAGGTACCTTTGTCTTCCTAGGAATGGAAAATATATGACAGAGTCAGATGTGTATCTATAGTCTGAAAGAAATGTCTTTCCAATGGGGCAAAAAGATTCATCTATGCAGTGAAAGGTCAAAGAGACAGTCTATCAAAGAACCACATTGTTAGGAAAATCACTGTTTTCCATTTTAAATGCAAGCTAAACTCGATTGACAAAAAGTTGTTTGGAAATGAGAATGTGCCCTTTCCTGTTTATTCCACAGGCAGCAGTTTTATGAGTCTGCTATAACACTATATTTTTGCAAGGGACAATTATGAGCATAAAGGGAATTGTGTGGTAAAAACTATAGAATCTGTCATTAGGCAACAAGATGACCTTTTTACTCATCTAGCTTGCCAAATTCAAGCAGGTTCTTAGCACTTGGGAAAGATTTATGGAGACTAAAGGAAGTCTGCCAACCATAGACTGAAAGAGTTTTTATTTCTTTTTTGAAAAAATCTATACGCAAACAGCGGCAAGTCATGATTCATGCTGTTGCAAGGTCTCCCCATTTGATAGAGCTTTTGTCTGGCCTATCAAAACATAGGGTTTCTTCAACTCTATGCCCATGTTGTGCACCTCCACTCAAGATCATTTTTGCCCCATAGTGCCTCAGGAGCACATCAACTTAGTAAGAGTGTGCACAAGTATTGGGAAAGTTACAGGAAGTTTAGAGGAGGAACTTTTAAAGTTTTTATTTGCCCACAACAAGAGGCTCATGAGATACAGCCTAAACAGTCCACTAGTGATCCTTCCATATTGCTATAATCCACAACCCTTCACATAACTCCTTGAGGATTTTAGCTCCTGAATCCTGTTCACTTCATTTAGCATTGTCCATTTGGATGATTCTTCTGATCCCTTCCCATGTCCTGGACCTCCTTGACTTACACTAACTCATTTCATTTCATTCTACATCTCTTCATGTGGTTCATTGTTGTTAATAATTCAGATCAGTTCTTAAGCTTAAATTCTGGAATCTGTTCTCTGCAGTTTAGTGGACAGGATCTATGGGACTAAAATCCAAAACATTTCCATTTAGAGGGCATTCCTTTTTTTTTAATTACTGTTTTCCATATCAGTCAAATCTAGACTCATTGTTATTCATAATAGGCACATACATTTAAATTCATGACCTCCAATGACACATGGTCCTGTATATTTTCCAGTTACCCATATTTCCTTGGTCAGTTCAGTTTCCCATGTAACTAAATAATTACTTTACACTTTTAAACCACTCTAAAATAAATATCTTTCAATATCCTCATTTCTATACTGCTGCTTCCTATTTACTATAAAAATATAAGCATTTAAAGCAAAGCCTTCCATTTTCTTCCACCACTACACATTCTTTTTTTTTCTTTCTGCTATGTGTTTATTTCCAATTTTATTATTGTACCATTAATATTCTCTTCTATTTGACTTTATTTTGTTGTTCTAAGCTGTAAGCTCCTTATATTTCAAAAGGTTTCTCTTCTCATTATTTATTTGTTCAGTTTTTTTCTTTTTTTATTTCTTCAAGTTACATCTCAATGGCAATCCCCTCCTTAGTCCCCACTCCAGTCCCACCCTCCCACCCTCAACCCCCCATCCTCTTCCCTTTTTTTTAATGTTTAAGGTATATCTTATTTTCAGCTTATATCTGAAAGCTCCCCCTTTCAGTCCAACAAATGTCTCTTTCTCTTATAATAATAGATAAAATACAAAACAAGAGGTAATTAGGCCACAGTTATGAGGGTTATATGGCTTAGCGTACATTCCCAATGTCCAGTCCATATGTATTTGGCACCTGACTTTAACATTCTACTATCTAACCATCTCTGTGAGTTTAAAGTTCTATATCTAACTCAACATTCATACTAACTTGCAACACAATTTTAAAAGCATCTTCTTAGATCTATAACACTCTCTTGACTCCTAAACAACTCAAAATTTAATTGATACTCTAGCTATCTAGTCTTCAACTACTACACATTCTAATCTCTCTGCTCCTGTGCCTTTAAACTCTGTGTTTTCTTTGTTGTAATGGATGACCTAACTGTGTCTCCTGCAGAAAGTTATTGTCCACATTTTTGAGGACTTGGTTTGACTTTAGCTATGAAGAGGATGATGTTGTATATTACCTTTGAAAATCATTGCCTATAGTACTACAAAAGGAATAAGAATTAACCAATGATTTTCCCCTCTCTAAAATGAATCACTTCACTTCAACATTCCTTATCTTAAAATAAATACTGTCTCAATATTGCACCATGTTACAAAAACTGTTCATTTTTGTGGTCTTTTAAATAAAAACTTTCTTTTCCCACTAGCAATTTGAGTCCTGTCACTCTTAAATACAGTCAAGTTTCTCTCTACAATACATCATGAACACCACTTTTGTCATTAATGAATCTCCTGGCTAATCATTAGCTGTCAGCAATCTTAAGTCACTGACGGCATTCAATTCAGTTACTCACTCCCTCCTGTGTGGACGGATATACTTTCTTCATTTAAGTCTTAGGATATAACAATCTTTGTGTTAACCCAGTCATTTGCTACTTTTTGGTCTCTTTTGGTAAATTTCTTCTTCTCTTTGATCTTCATATATTTTTCCTGCATTTTAAAAAAATTTTATTTATTACTTCAAGTTACATCTCCATTATAGTCCCCTCCCTCTGCCCCTCCTGGTCCAATCCTCCCACCCTCTCACCCTTCTCCCAGAACTCATAAGTTTTTTTTTTTTATAAATAAGCCACAATTATGAAAATTTTAAGGTTTAACATACATTCCCAATGTCCTGTCCATACATATTTGGCAATTGATATTAATATTCTATTATACATCTATCTCCATGAGTTTGAAGTTCTATACCTAACTAATTTTCTATCCTAACTTGCAATATCTTCTTAGACCTAGAACATCTTTTCAATTCCTAAACAACTTAAGTTTTAACTGTGAGACTATAACTATGTAGTCTTCAACCACATCAGATACCTGAGAAGGATAAATATATCTGATTATACAGGAAATGCAGAGCCAGCAGCTTCCAACACTAAAAAATGACAGACAACTGGCCGCCTGGGCAGTCTCCAATTTCTCTTTATAATGTTACAGCATATATCTTCAGCCTTTTAGCCCAGTATCTCTGGCAGACATTAATTGTAAAACAGGAATTATGAAGGACTTGCCTACCCTGTCTTGGCAGAGCTAAGCTGTCGAATTACCTGTTTCCAACATTTGTCCTTTTCAGACAGCATTCTGTCTACAGTTGAAGCAAGGGATTTTTCTTGCCCTGTTACATGCTTGCCACTAATGCAACAATCTCCAAATAGAGATCCTGTGATACTCATCTCTACTTGGTGTAGAATAGGGGGTGCTGCCAGGAGCTGACATGTCTCAATATCAAAAAATATTAACTTAAGAAACCTTCTTTGTATGCCTACTTCTACAGATCTCTTCAGGTTTTTGAAGACCACCTTTCTATCTCTGTATATTTGGATAAGCAAATGTTGCTTGTCTCTTAGCAACTTGATTTCCGGCTAACTTAGAAAACATCTGTGATAAACTATACTAGTACCTAACCAAAAGACATGTTTGAATGACTATTAATTTGCATCTCTTAATTATCCTAAACAGTTTGTGACAGTTGTTATCAAAAGGTCAAAACTTCACATTGCATTTTTAAGCATTACCTAGGTACAATAGCTTAAAAAGGGTTAACCTTAATTTTGTATCAATATACAAAGATCAATACTGATGTAGCCAAATATATTCTTAATTTTGTATGAATATACAAAGATAAGAGCATAAAAATCTCTGAGAAAAGGGATCAGACACCAAAGAAGACAAGTAGCTCAGATGATCCAGTCTTGCAGACTTCCTCAATAGCTGTTTCCTCAAAAATCTATAACCAGAACAACTCAAAATGGCTAACTAAGATGGTCCAGGCCTACAGACTCTCTCAGCAAGGACTTCAGTAAAACTCTGAAGTTCAGTCTCTGACTACAAACTTCTTAGAACATTTAAATAGCTGAGCACAAAAGAACTGAACATCAAATGTTACTATTAAAGTGCTTAACCATTTTTCCATTCTTACATGGACCCCAAACAGGTTTACTATGTCCCAAATCAGCAGGAAGTAATTTTAAGAGAGTGATGTCCCATTCCCAGAAGGTGGGTGGGTGATCCTCCCCCCTTTTATGATTTGATGGGTTATAGATGCTTGTTGTTATTTGGGGGGATTGGTTACAAGTTGTTAAATGGTCTTGTTAAATAGGTTTTGGAGGTTAGACCCAGGGATTTCTCTCTTTTTCTTTTCTCTATTTTTCCTTCTCTCCTATGTAGGGGGGGAAAGACAAAAATTTTTTTAAAATGGGATATAAACATAATATAGGAATGATAAAAAGGGACAGATTACTGAATATGATCTTCATATATTTTGTATAAAATATTTTTTAATTTTTGAGAAACAAGAGGTCAATATCAAAAATGATCCTGAAGGGCAGTAATCTATAGACTTCTCACTGCCTCCACAGGAACATAACCTCCTATGTGACCAAGGCATCACACCTGAGTGATACATTTTTAATATTGATGGTTTACATTGAAACGTCATAACCAGTCAAAGTGCATGCATTATGTCAAGATTTGCTCAGTGATATATCTGCTACTCAAACGCAACATCCAACAGTTCAGCTGCCTTAAAAATTATGTTTACTCTATTTTTCTTCTCCATTACAAAATCGTAGAGCCACTGACCTTTTCCTTACCTACTACAATCACTAGAGCAAATGTTGAGTGTAGGTTTAGTTTCGTTAGATGCTAAATAAATCTCTTCCAGATTTTCTGCACCATTCTTCACTCACTATAGCAAGAATGAGAGACCTTTATAACAGGCCCCTAGAACTTAATCCAAATCATGTTAGAGGAACCATTTTTTTTTACCTTAAAGTCCAACTCATATGACCCTGTCACCTGCCAGAATGAGACTACTTCAAGGAAGCTCTTGTGGAGAGGATGAATATGAAAGGTGACCACAAAACACTTCAGGCAATTTGGAAATTGGTGACCAGAAACTCACCTCTACCAGTGTCCCTATATTGACAGTGGCTTTCTCTGACTTAAGACCTATATTCTCTTGTTGGGGCCAGAATCTTCTTGATTTAGCTGGGTTTTATAGAAAGCCCAAACCTTCCCTTTTCCCTCAGCCACAGCAGAAGAAAATACTCCTCTAAACTATGTGACCCAGAATAGCCTCTGGCCATGCCTGGCTAGGAGAAAACAGTACCTCAGGCTACACCCAGGGAGGGAAAAGTAGTTTTCTAGACATTCCTCTATTTGGAAGAAATATTCTCTTCTACCTTAGGCCTTATCTCCCTTCCACACATGGAGTGTCTCTTGCTATGGGAGTCCTGGCATGAATTTCTCTAGAACTGAGACAGCTTCCATCCTCCCTCTAAGAGGGGTGTCCCTCATGGGCCCAAGATCTGAAGATTTTCTCTACTCCTTTCTGGGTTAACACCTCATTTTCAACAGTGATCCGTATAATTGGAAAACTCAGAGCCTTCCAGTCTCCAAAATTCTTTTGGCTCTCATTCATCTTCTCGAGAACACCTTTTATACCAGCCAGCTGACTTGGGATGGCTGGCCAATACCTCTTGGCCATTCTCTTCACAGCCTAGGAGAAGGACAAGACCTTGTTTGAAGCAACCCTTGGGCTAGGAGATGATCACTTGAGGACAATGCAGGCCAAATAAAGCACATTTTCTCCTCTACCTCACCTGACTGGGACCCCAACATTGGCAATGAATGGAAGCTATGAACAGTTTTTGCCAGGAACTTTTAGAAGAATTAAGGGCAAGTGCTAAAAAAAACCCACTGCTCTGTCTAAGATGAGTGAGGTTTTACAAAAGCCCCAAGAATCACTTACTGGGTACCTCTATGAGGCTTAACAGGTGTTTCCATCCATAGACTCAGATGCACCATAAAACCCACAAGCAACCAATATTGTGTTTGTTATGCAGTCGACCACAGATTCTTAGAAAGGAACTTCAGAAGATAGAATGGATTGATTGTATAAATATGTCTCAGTTTTGGAGATTGCTCAAATGGTATATAATAACTGACTCTGTAGAAGAAAAACAGAACAAAAGATTGACCATTGACTGGAGCGGTAGTGGCAGTGCTCAGGGAACTGATAAGAGAGATCAAAGAAGGGAAAGCTGGAGACACCATGAAAGGAATAGAGCGGTTTGTTCAGAATGGAATAAAGAGAGCTCAGTTCCTCAGCAGAGGGACTTCTCATATTCTCATATTCTCATGCATGTTAGGTCAGTTCTGAAAAATTGGACCACATCATCATTTCCATGCAACCACTGAGGGGTTCTAAAATAGGTTGGCTGAATTGATGGCTTAAATTTTACACAAGTGAATATGGTCTAGTCCAGGAGAAGTGCTCAACAATGCTTATTTAGGGAGTTAGGCACCCACTTCTCTCTGTTTCCCCTCAGGAAGACCTCTCCAGAGTGTTGGGATTTTAGGAACAGCTCCTGGCTCAAGGTCAGCTTATCAGCTTCTTTTCCTAGCATAATCAAGAAACTCCAAGAATTGATTCCTATGTTTGTATTGCCCCTCATCCTGGCATCCAACAATTTCCCTGTCTTCATGGCAACATTTCCCCAAATATGAAAAAGCTCGTAGTAAATGTTGATTGGAAACTTGGGACAAGTCAAAAAGATCTAGAAGGAAACTTTAACTAAATATGTTTTGAGACAGATGTAAGTTGAGTCAACCTCCTAGCATTTGTCTTCCTAAGGGTCAGGTGTACCTCATAGTGAGAAGGTCTTGCCTCATTTTAAATTATGATTGGGAGGCCCTCTCATATCTCCTTGCTAAGCTAAGAGAAGTTCATAAAGCAGAAATTACTAGCCATTATTTCCTTCTTCAAATCTTTATAGATTCTACCAATCTAGAGAACTATTCATCAGATAGTTTGAAAGGCTGGTCTTTTGCCTATGTCTGAGACTGCCCACAATTTCCAGTTTGGCAAACTCATGTAGGTAAAGAGAATTCTGACCTGGAGCCTGGAGTCAATGTATAACTATCCATATTTTGCAGTCCTTACCACGACTACTGCAGTGAATGTCCCCAACAGAGACACTTCATCCAGCTAAAGGAGGCTACTGAGAACAATGGTAGATTTGCTGTAACAAGATCCTCTAATTTATTAAAGACTGACACAAGTCCCATGACTATGATTGTCCTATTTTGCCTTATATCCCTGTGGGAAAGACTCATAGCCCTCATATTATTTTAAAATTAAAATCAATTAAATCATATGATCCACCTCCAATCCTGACAGCTATAAGTGGGACCAATATAAGGTCACCGTGGGAGACCTCCACAGAAAGAACACTTTCTTAATGCCTCTCAAATACCCCTATGCAGATTACTGTAGTCATCCACAGCAGGTTAACTCCAGGAATGGTTGTTGTATATTTCCAGGCCCCAGAGACTACCTAGGCTGCTTGCACTAAAGTCTTAACCAAGTGTGCCTGGTGTGAATTGTTGCATTGGAGCAGGCCCCACTCCTTTGAGTCCTCATGTGCATCATTATATTAGAAGCATTCATCTATAATGGAGAAGAGGGTGGGACCCACCTAAATCTAGATTCTATACTTCCACGTGTACACTTAGCCATCTTCCTTCCTCTTCCCCTGTTGATAGGAGGCAGACATCATACTCTGCTGCAGCTGGCACTCCTAACTGTGAGAGACAAAAAACTTTCAAGAACCTAGTGCTCAAGTACACATAGTCCTAGACCATCTGTGGAATTCTATTTCTCATGTGGAAGCCTAGGTAGGCTCCTTAGCTGAGACTGTTCTTGGGAAGAGGACTGGACTTCCTCTTCATGAAACATGAAGTCTCTGTGAGGCACTGGGAGAAACTTGTTGCTTCTATACTAACAAGTCAGGGGAAGGTAGAGAAAATTTAGCCATTATCAGAAATAACCTTAAGGAAAGAGAAATGAAACAATAGGAATCTTACAACTGGTGTCAACCCTTATTCTCCAAATCCCAGAGGTTAACTACTACTGGTTGACTACTCTACTTATGACCGTTGCTCGGCCACTAATTCTTTTGAGCCTAACCATCACTATAAGACCTTGTTTGTTCAATTGCCTGATTAACAATGTAAAATGGAAAGCGAATTCTGTTATGGTGCTGAGGGCATGATATAACACCCTGCCTCAGGATGGGTCCAAGATCTCATTATTGCCTGTAGAACCAATGGAGAATGTTACAGATTCCTAGACCTTAGCACACTGATGTTATATTAAAGACAAAATTCTGACCTTAAAATCTAGCAAGTAAATCCCCTAAAACCTGCCAAAACAAGACCAAAGACCTAATCCATCAAAGACCTAGGCCATAATTCCAGGAAAGTCCCTAAATGTACTAATGGTGCTTTTTCTGGCTTCTGTACTTCTGCTTCTTGCTAATTGAATTGGGACAGTCAGGATGTGGCTTTTCGTGCATAAAATATTTAAAGTTTCCTTTAAGGTCCTTTCTACTTGTTCTGAGTTTCTAATCAACATTTAGGACTTTTGATAGATTTGGGGAAATTTGGTCATGAAGGCAGGGACATTGTTGGATATGAGGGAGAGGGGCAATCCAAACCCAAGAATGAATTCTTGGAGGAGTTTCATGGTGACCACTGAAGCTTTAAGGCTCAGGGCTGCATTGTTTCAGCAAGTTCATTTTACAACTGTCAGATGACAATAAAGACTTAAAGATTTTATTTTGGCTTTCAGAGTAGCTTTAAAATAGGGTGGTATCTTAAAGTTCACAGAATGAAATTCATGAACTACAGTGGGTGAGTTTTATAGAGAAAGCAGAACTTCTGTATAGCTGGAAAAGACCCAAGAAAGAGGGCACTGACAAGGTATTAGTCTGGGGCTTTTTAAAAGGACTTATAAGTAACTGGGATGATGCAAGAGGAAGGTAGGAAGCTGTTCAGTCCAGATGGCCCTCACCAGGTACTCAGGCTTCTCCTCTCAGTTTCTGTCACGTACTCATGCATAGTTTCCAGGCAAGCATAAGACACAACAAACAAAACAGGACTCAGAACCCTCTTGACATTCTTAAACGACCACAAGAACATTCTCAAAACTGCTGCTTTGGGGTCCCTGGTCTATCTGACCAGTTTCTATGTCCTGTTCTCATCACTTTCAGAAAAAACCAAACCACTGTGCACCATGCATAGAATGGAATAAGGATATTCCATTCTATCTCAATTCTATCTGAAATACAGTATAAAAACCAAAGAAAACTATATCCAGAGGCTATACACTAAATTATTCCTATCATATGAAAATCTGAAAAGTGCAATATCATAGGGACAGGCGTCAAATAAATGCTGGCAAGAAATAGGTGGAACAGATTTTCAAATATCAAGATGAAACTCTAAGAATGATGGAAATGTCCTGTGTCTTGATTATGATATCCTAATTTGGTCATATAGAAATGTAAGTACACTGCATAGCAAAAATTATATACACTTAAGAAAACAAAATATAATATGTAAAAATAATAGTGTTTTCTATTACTGTCTCACAAATTATTCATGAACTCAGTATCTGGGGACAAGAAGCATTCATTAACTGATAATATTTGTAGGCCTGAAACATAAGATAAAATTGGCCTGGAAACTCTGGCTCAGTGTCTCTCACGAGCTTCGGTGAACTGTGTGCTGGAGCTTCAGCCATTCCATAGTTCAGTGAGGAAAGAATCATTTCCAATTCACTAATGAGGCTTTTTGCCAAATGAGCTAGCCATTGCCTTTACCCATGGTTTCTCAATTCCTTGTCAACTGAGCTTTCCTAAGGATACCTTACTACATGATAGGTAGCTATTACTGGAAAGAGAGGGGTTAGTTAAAAGGTGGCAGAGAGAGAGAGAGAGAGAGACAGAGGACAGCTTTTGAACCTTCCTTTGGGAGTAATGTCTATCATTTTTATAATATTGTCTTCATTAGAAGTAAATTATTATACCCAGCCTACACTGAAGCCTACATGAAAGAGATTACACAGAGATAACACTAAGTGGAAAAATCACTGGGGACTTTACAAGTACCCTTTGCATAAATTATATCTCAGTAAGGCTGACTCTTCAAAAAGAAGGTTAGAAAATAAGAATTAAGGTAAAATCACATACTTAAAAGTAACTAAAGAAAAACATTAAATTATATTAGATTATGATAACAATATAAGACATATTCATATCAACAGCATATCAGAAGTGTCTGACATGAGAAGGATTAATACTTAAGGATTTGATAGTAAAGATGGGGAAGACATAATGTGGCTGACCAGAAGCTGAGGTTTAGGAAAGGGACTTAAAGCAAAGAATAAAGCTATCTCCTTCTCTCCTTCTAAGACAAGAGAAGGTGAGCTTGTTATTAATGAGTTTCAAATGTTGATCTCCTAGAACTACAGAGAAAAAATAAAAAAAAAAAAACCAAATAGTTGTATAATGCAGTGGGCAAAGGCAGAGATTAACAAATTTGACCCTACCCTACCACCATTTATTAGAATGGTAAAGTTTACCACAGAGTCTCCCTTCCATATACAATGTCATGAAGAGGGCAAAAGAGCCAGACAAATCCTTATAGAGATCTTTCTTCCTTTTCTTCATTAACTTATTTGTTCATTTTATGTCCCAATGGTAGCTCCACTCCCTCTTCTTCTCACAGTCCCATACTCTCACCCACTTTCCCTCCTTCCCCTCCCCACCCCAAGAATTTCCCCTCCTCTCATTAACCTCTCACCCCACATCACCATTCTCCCCACACCTGATACTTCCCTCATTCCCCTCTCTACCTCCTCTCTCACAAAATCACTCTCTCATTCTACTTCTGATATCTATTTTATTTCCTCTTATTAGTGCAATTCAAGCATCCTCCCTGGAGCCCTCCTTCTTAGCTTCTTTGGGCTTATGAATTGTAGCATGGTTATTCTGTACTATATGACTAATATTCACTTATGAGTGAGTACAGACCCTGTGTGTCTTTCTGGGTCTGGGTTAGCTCCCTCAGGATGATATTTTCTAGTTTATTTGCCTGTAACCGAACTTTTAAATTATTATTTATCACTTATTTATTTATTACTAAATTCACTTATAACAAACACCAACAATTTCTTAACTATTAATCCTATAAACTCTTACAACCCCTTTAACCTATCCACTAAACCTATTGATAATTATTTTTCTAACCTTTTAGAATGATACAGTCTCTGGGACAGGTCCTCAGTCGTCAGGAACACAGTCTTTGTTGTAGATTCTTTAACGAACTTAGCAGACCTTTTTCTGGATCTCTCAGATGCAGGTTCGTCAGGGTAAGTTGGTTATTGCAGTCTCACCTTAAATAAGGCTTCATGCTTTCTTCTCTGTGGGAGACCCCAGCCATCTGCAGGCCAACTTACTTCTTTTGAATCAGGAACTCAGCTGCTCTGCCTCAGTCCTTAAAGCCAGGCACAATTTCCTTTAGGCCACTGTTCGGACAGATCAAACCCCTCTAGGCAAAAGCTGAGCCACAGGGTTTAGTCCTTGGCCTTTTGGTGTCTTGCTCAGGCTTTCTTTGCTCACCAGCTTCTTTCTGCTTCAGAGAAATCTGGCCATCAATTGATGGCCAGCACTTTTTTCAGCAGGCCTCTCGGAGCTCTCTAGCATCAGGGATCTCTTCTTTTTTTTCTGGTCTCCATGCACTGTCCTTAAATAGGAGGAACTCTGTTCAGCTTAATTTGGGCTCTGCCCACTTAGCAGCTGAAAACAATGTCAGGCCAGATACTTTGTTTCTTCAAGTCCATTAAGTCTTTCCTGTTTTCCTGACTTCAACCTTGTTTTTCAGTCTATTAAGTCTCCTGTTTGTTTCCTGTTTTAGTCCACATACTGATAATGCTCTTCATGCCCCGAATTAAGAGACAGTATCAGAAACCCCTATATATTTTCTAAATCTAATTTATCTAACCCCTACATTTGCCTGCAAATTTCATGATGTCCTTGTTTTTAATAGTTGAGTAGTGTTTCATTGTGTAAATGTGCCACCCTTTCTTCATCCATTCAGTTGAAGGACATCTGGGTTGTTTCCAGTTTCTGGCTATTAGGAATTAAACTGTTATGAACATAGTTGAGCAAATGGCCTTGTAGTTTGGTGAAGCATCTTTTGGGTGTACGATCAAGAGTGATATAGTTGAGGTAGAACTCTTCCCAATTTTTTGAGAAACCATCAGATTGATTTTCCAATGGGCATATACAAGTTTGTACCTGCATTGGAGGAGTATTCTCTTTGATATGCATTATCACCAGCATATACTGTCACTTGAATTTTTGATCTAAGGCATTATGACTGGTGTAAAATGAAATATCAGAGTCATTTTGATCTGCATTTGCCTGATTACTAAGGACATTGAAAATTTCTTTAAATGCTTCCTAGCCCTTAGATAATTCTTTGCTGAGAATTTTCAGTTTAGATCTGTACTCCATTTTTAAATTTGATTATTTCAATTGCTAGTGTTTAGTTTCTTCAGTTCTTTATATATTTTGAATATTAGCCCTCTGTCTGATGTAGGGTTGGTGAAGATCTTTTCCCAATCTATAGGCTGTTGTTTTAACCTATTGGTGGTTTCATTTGCTTTACATAAGATTTCCAGTTTCAGGGAGTCCCATTTTTTAATTGTTGATCTTAATGCCTGATCTGTTTGTATTTTGTTCAGGAAGTTGTCTCCTGTACCAATGCATTCAAAGCTATTTCCCACTTTTTCTGCTGTTCAATTTAATATATTCAGTTTTATGTTTCGGTCTTTGATCTACTTGGATTTAAGATTTGTACAGGGAGATAAGTATGGATCTATTTGTATTTTTCTACATGAAGACCTCTAGTTAGACCAGCACCATTTTTGGAGATGTTTTCTTTTATTCCATTGTATCTTTTGACTTCCTTTTTCAAAAATCAAGTGTTCATAGGTATATGGGTTTATTTCTGGGTCTTTGATTTGATACCATCTATCAATCTGTCTGCTTTTATGCCAATACCATGTCATTTTTATTACTATTGCTCTGTAGTACAACTTTAAATCAGAGATGGTGTAACCTCCAGAAGTTCTTTTATTGTACAAAGTTGTTTTAGCTATTCTGTTTTTTTATTTTTCCATATGAAGTTGAGAATTGCTCTTTCAAGGTCTGTGAAGAATTGTGTTAGAATTTTGATGAGAATTGCATTGCATCTGTAGGTGACTTTTGGTAAAACTACCCTTTTTATTATGTTAGTCCTACTGATCCATGAGCATGGGAGCTCTTTCAGTCTTCTGACATATTCTTCAATTTCTTTCCTCAGATACTTGAAGTTTTGTCATACAGGTCTTTGTCTTGCTTAGTTAGAATTACATCAAGATATTTTATATTGTTTGTGGCTGTTGTGAAGGGCATTGTCTCCTTAATTTCTTTCTCAGACAATTTATCCTTAGTATAAAGAAGGATTGCTATTTTGTTTGTTTGTTTTTTAGTTAATTTTGGATCCAGTCACTTTGTTGAAGGTGTTTATCAGCCATAGGAATTCTCTGGTTGAATTTTGTGTAGTCATTTATGTATACTATAACATCATGTGCTAGTAGGTATATGTTGTTTTTTATTCCTTTCCTATTTGTGTCCCCTTGGTCTGATTTAGTTGTCTTATTGCTCTAGTTAGAACTTCAAGTACTATGTTGAATAGATATAGAGGGAGTAAACAGCCTTGTCTTGTCTCTAATTTAGTAATTTCTTTAAGTTTCTCTCCATTTAATATGATGTTGGCTATCAGGTTGCTATATTTTGCCTTTACTATGTTTAAGTATGGATCTTGTATCCCTGATCTCTCCAAGACTTTTACCATGAAGGGGTGTTGGATTTTCTCAAAGGCTTTTTCGGCATTGAATGAGAATATCATGTTATTTTTTTCTTTCAGTTTGTTTATATTGTGGGTTACATTGCTGTATTTTTTTTTTATGTTGAACAATCCCTGTGTCCCTGGGATGACACTTACTTGATCATGCTGAATGATGTTTTTGCTCTGTTCTTGGATTTGGTTTGCAAGTATTTTAATGAGTGTTTTCTTTTTTTGTAGTATTTAGAATAGTCATGTTTTATTTTTTTATTTTTTTTAATAAATACTTTATTTTTTTTTCTTCAAGTTACATCTCAGTCACAAACCCCTCCCTATTCCCCCTTCCTATCCCGCCCTTCCATCCTCTTCCCCCCAGAAGTTTCCCCTTTCAGTCCAACAGATGGTTCCTTCTCTTATAACAGTAAGTATTATACAAAACAGTAGATATAAATATGCCATATTTATGAGAGTTAAATGGCCCAGTATACCTTCCCAATGTCCAGTTTATACATATTTGGCCCCTGACTTTAACATTCTACTATCTACCCAACTCCATGAGTTTAAAGGTCTATATGTGACTCAACATTCATACTAACTTGCAACACACTTTTAAGAGTATCTTCTTAGATCTATAACACCCTCTTGATTCCTAAACAATTCAAAATTTAACTATGAGACTCTAGCTGTCTATTCTTCAACCACCTCAGAGACCTGAGAGGGATAAATATATTTGCTTATATAGGAAGTACAGGGCCTGCAGCTTCCAAAACTAAGAAAGAACATACCAATAACTGCCTGGATAGTTCCCATTTTCTCTCCATACATTCCAGCATCAATCTTCAGGCTTTGGGTCCTGTTTCTGTGACAGACATTTGTTGGAGAGCAGGGATTATGAAGGACTTACCTACCCTGTCTTGGCAGAGTTAGGCTGTCGACTTCCCTGCTACCAAGTTTTGTCCTTTTTGGACAGCAGTCTGTCTGCAGTTGGTGCAAGGGGTTTTTTCATGCCAAGAGAAAGGCTTGCCACTAATTCAACCATCTTACAGTGGAGGTTCTTCGATGCTTATCTTCTACTTGGAGTAGAATAGGGGGTGCTGCCAGGCGCTGATATGTCTCGATATCAAAAAAAAATCTTGATTTAAGATAACATCTTTGAATGCCATATTCTGCAGATTTCTTGGGGTTTTTGAAGATGCCCTCTCCATCTCTTGTATTTAGATAAGCAAATGTTGCTTGTCTCTTAGCAACTTGATTACTGGGTAGTTTAGAGAATATCTGTGATAGACTGTCATAGTAGCTAACAAAGTGACATGTTTGCATGACTAGGAGTTTGTTTTAACAATCCTAGACCATTTTAGACGGTTGGTATCAAGAGGTCAGAGCTTCACATTTTATTTTTAAGTATCTCTAGGTATGATACCATTAGGAAGCGTTACCTTTAAATTTGTATCAATATACAAAGATCTATTCAATTGTGGTTAAATATACTCTTAATTATGTATCAATATACCAAGATCAATGCCTATGTAGCCCAATATAATCTTAATATTACGTCCATATGCAAGGGTCAATACCATTGTGGCCAACTATAATCTTAATTTTGTATCAATATACAAAGATCAATACCGATGTAATCCAATACAATCTTATTTTTGCACAATAAACAATGATCAACACCACTTTAGCCAAATAAACTACTAATTTTGTATCAATATACAAAGGTATAAGGTTATTCAATAATCTGCCCCTTCTTCTTGCAGATTGTCCTTTGGGATCTCAAAATATATACACTAGAGCTGGTTTAGCTCCAAGGTGACAGAATGATTTCTTCTTTAACCCGGATTGAAAGATAATGCTTTGTATGTTGTCAGAAGGCCAAATTTGCTACAGGAGAAGTACTACTTAGCCCCCCCCACCCCCCCCAAAAAAAAAGAGGGCAATTGTCCTAGGGTTGGGATTGGGTCAGGGCTCTGTTCTTATCTTTCCAGGAGAACCGAAGCGTCCATTACGGGAGCCCGGGGACAGCTGGACAGCGGAATCCTCAGCAGAGAGCAGAATCAGGCACCAAGGAGGACAAGTGACCCAGTTGATTCTGCCTGGTAGACTTCCTCAATAGCTGTCTCCATCGGGGGCCTGCAACCACCACAGCAATCCAATGTCACTGGGACCGCTCAGCTCTACACAATGCCCCGGCAGGAACCTCAGTGAAGTCTGCAAGATCAGCTTCTGCCTACAAACCCCTTAGGTCATCTAAACAGCTGAGAACAGAAGGACTGAACATAAAAGGAGTGTACTAACACTTTTAACCATTTTTCCCATTTGGGTTCGGGCCCCAAACAGGTCTACTATGACCCAAATCAGCAGGAAGTCACTTTAAGAGAGCAACGTCCCATGCCCAGTGGATGGGAAAGGTGTTTCTCCGCCCTTCTTTTAGGTTATTTGAAGGATAACTGAAAACTCTGATATGTAGGGGAAGAGACTACAAGCTGATAAATGGTCCTGTCTTAATGGGTTTTGGAGGTTAGCCCCAGGGAATTCCTACTTTTCCTTTTCTGTATCCTTCTTCCTCACCTATGTAGGAGTGCATGGGCTTGAGAAAAATGAGATATAGACATAGCACAGGAAGGTGCAAGTATTTTAATGAGTGTTTTTGCAACAATGTTCATGAGGGAAATTGGTCTTAAATTCTCTCTTTGATGTGTCTTTGTGTGTTTTAGGTGTCAGGGTGGTTATGGCTTCATAGAATGAGATTGTCAATGTTCCTTTTGCTTCTATTTTGTCCAATAGTTTGAGGAGTAATGGTATTAACTCTTCTTTGATAGTCTGGTAGAATTCTTAAAAAAAAAAAAAATCTGGCCCTGACCTTTTTTTTTTGTGGGGAGGCTTTTAATGAGTGTTTCTATGTCTGTAGGGGTTATAGGACTATTTAAATTGTTCACCTGATCTAGCTTTAACTTTGGTAAATGGAATTTATCAAGAAAATCATCCATTTCATTTAGCTTTTCCAATTTTGTGGAGTATAGGATTTTGAAGTAAGACCTAATGAATCTTTGGATTTCCTCAGTGTCTATTGTTATATCCCTTTTCATTTCTGGTTTTATTAATTTGGATACTGCTTCTTTGTGTTTTATTTAGTTTGGCTAAGGGCTTTTCTGTCTTGTAGATTTTCTCAATAACTAGCTCTTGGTTTCATTTATTCTTTATGTTGTTCTCTTTGTTTCTAATATGTTGATTTCAGCCCTGAGTTTGATTATTTCCTGCTACCTACTCCTCTTGATTGTGTTTGCTTCTTTTTGTTCTAGAGCTTTTGGATGTGCTTTTAAATTGCTAATATGAAATCTCTTTCTTTATGAAGACACTTAGTGCCATAAACTTTCTTTTCAGCACTGCTTTCATTGTTTACTATAAGTTTGGATATGTTTTGTCTTCATTTTCATTGAATTCTAGAAAGTTTTAAATATCTTTATTTCTTCCCTGATATAGTGGTCTGTAAGAACAGACATATTCAGTGTCCATGATCTTGTAGGCTTTCTGTTGTGTTGAAGTCCAGCTTTAATTCATGGTGATCTGATAAGATACAAGGGATTATTTCAACTCTTTTGCAACTGTTGAGGCTTGCTTTGTGACCAAGTATATGGTCAGTTTTGGAGAAGGTTCTGGGAGGTGCTGAGAAACACATATTCTTTTGTGCTTGTATGAAATTTTCTATAGATATCTGTTAGGTCCATTTGATTCATGACAAATGTTAGTTTCATTATTTCTCTGTTTAGTTTCTGTCTTAATGATTTGTCCACTGCTGAGAGTAGGGTATTGAAGTCTCTCACTATTAATGTATAGGGTTCAATGTGTGATTTAAGCTTTAATACTGTTTCTTTACGAATGAGGGTGCCCTTGCATTTGGGGAATAGATGTTAAAAATTGAACTGTCATCTTGGCAGATTTTTCCTTTGATGAATATGAAATGTCCTTTCACATCTCTTTTGATTAATTTCGGTTGAACATCTATTTTATTAGATACTAAAATGGCCACTCCAGCTTGCTTCTTGGGTCTCTTTACTGGAATAATCTTTTTCCAGCCCTTTACTCTGAGACAATATCTATATTTGTTGCTGAGTTGTGTTTCTTATATACAGCAGGATAATGAATCACGTTTTTGCATCCATTCTGTTAGTCTGTGTCTATTTATTGGAGACTTGAGTCTGCTGATGTTGGGAGATATTAATGACCCATGATTTTTGGTTCCTGTTATTTTGATGTTGGTGGTAGTAGTAGTAGTGTGTGTGTGTGTGTGTGTGTGTGTGTGTGTGTGTGTGTGTGTGGTATTTGTGAGCTTCCCTTCTTTTGGTTTGGCTGATGTGGTGTTACTTATTTCCTGTGTTTTCCTATTTGTAAGGATAGTGCTTGGGTTGGAGTTTTCTTTCTAGTATCTTCTATAGAGTTGAATTTGTGGATAGATAATGTTTAAATTTGTTTTTCCCCCTGGAATATCTTGTTCTCTCCATCTACGGTGACTAACATGTTGCTGGGTATAGGAGACTTTGTTGACATCTGTGTTCTCTTAGGGTCTGCAAGATATCTACCCATGCCCTTCTGGCTTTTTGAGTTTATGTTGAGAAGTGGAGTGTAATTCTGATAGATCTGTCTTTATATGTTACTTGGCCTTTTTCCCTTTCAGTTTTTAATATTCTCTCTTTGTTCTGTGAATTTAGTCTTTTTATTATTATTTGGTGGGATTATTTTCTAGTCCAATCTATTTGGTGCTCAGTTTGCTTCTTGTATATTTATGGGCATCTCTTTCTCTTTCTTTAGGTTAGAAAGTTTTCTTCAATGATTTTGTTGAAAATATATTTCTGGGCCTTGGAACTAGGAGTCTTCTTCTAGTCCTATTATTCTTAGGTTTTGTCTTTTCATAGTGTTTCAGATTTCTTAAAGGTTTTGTTTCAGGAACTTTTTAGATTCAACATTTTCTTTGACAGATTCATAGATTTCTACAATCGTATCTCATATTCTGTTGATGATTCTTCTTTCTATAGTCCCTCTTCTTTTCCCTAGGTTTTCCATCTCAGTTTGTGTTTTCTTTATTGCTTCTGTTTCCTTTTCTTGTCTTTGACAGTTGTATTCATCTCCCTAACTTCTTTAATTGTATTTTCCTGTGTTTCTTTAAGGAATTTATTCATTTCTGTCACCTGTTTTATTTAAATTTCCTGTATTTCTTTAAAGAATTTTATCAATTTTCTCTTTGAAAGCCTCTATCATCTTTATAAGGTTGGATTTAAGGTTGTATTGTTTTGCTTCAATTTAGTAATTAGCTATGAAGAAGTATCTATAACATGGGATCAATAAAAACTGCAAAACATGGTCCTTTTTTTTTTTTTTTTTACTTCCATGGAAACAATTGCCAATCATTAGCCATTGCTGAAAAAGAGGCATGAAAATTTAAAGACACTAACACCTTAAATTCTCTGATGATTGAAAGAAAGAATGAAGTGGTGGAAAACAAGCAAACAAAACAAAGAAGGGACTTAAGTTACATTGTGTGA
>CAJQZJ010034151.1:251397-262739 GCA_907164525.1 Lophiomys imhausi | reverse complement strand
AAAAATAATTTGAATTATTAATAAAAAAGTATAAACTATTTGAGTAGCAACTGTCAGATATCTTCCCAAGCCTGGTTGTCTCAAACATGGAGCTGCCAGGCAAAAAGCTACTTGGTATATAATGATACTACTCTCAAGGCAGCCCTGGTGTGTTAAATAATCCAGTACCATTCTGAAGGGATTTCATTTCACCTGAATTAACCATTAAAGAAACCCAAACTCCTGTTACAGAAGGTACTGCTCCTGTCATTATTTCTCTAGATAGCTCATATGTGTTTTGAAAGACACGACTCCAAGGCAAGCTTGGGTATAATGGTGCCTGTGATTGATCCCTCTCTGAGGCCAGTGATTGGTGGAACTGTGCTGCGGTTGCTTCAAATACAGTCTTTCACTTGTAAGCCACACCCATGGCACAGCCTTTACTGGCTCCAGGAGCCTTGCTCAGTTCATTTTGAACTTCATTTGGAAACACCCTCTTGTGCTATTTCCTGATACTTCAATAATAGGCACTTTTCAGATGGTCTTTGTTTCCTACTTGTGATCTTTATCTTATGTGGAATAGTTGAGCTGGCCACAAGGCTTAGCAGAGCTCAAGCAGAAGAAGAAGCAACAAAGGTGCTGCCAGCCACTGGCATGGTGACAGTAGCCGTAGAGACATGAGGCCAGCTGAAGCATTTCAGGCAGCAGTCAAGTGAGTGGTGGGAGGGTGTAAAATTGAATGAAAGGATAAAGAACGGAGGACAGCACACCACAGAGTCAAGACTGCAGGCCCCAAAGGTGCAGTGAAATGAATGAGAAAATTCAGACCACTGAAGGAATTCCTGGGAACTGCCAAACCTTGAAGTTTAAGGGTCCTGCCAGCAGAGGCTCAGGAATTGCAACACTAACTGTTTTAAGTATTGAAGGTCCTGACACTAGAGGCTTGAGAGAAGGAACAGAAACTGTTATAAAAGGAGAGGGTCAAGACTCACATAGCTTAGGTGCTATGACATTAGTTGGCACTTATTCTTGCCGACTGCTGTTGCCCCTAAATGTTACTGAGACCAGAGGATTTCCCTAGCTCCTGTGTGCCCTGTCATTGACAACTGGAACTCAAAGCAGTAGGCTTTTCACATCAGTACTTATAACTGAATGTCAGACTTCTACAATTAAGAACTATAAGTCTCTGGTTCTAGGGCCTTGAAGGTATATGCCTCTACATCTGTAATCTTTTTTTTTTTAATTTTAACAGTATATTCATTAGTTAGGTAGACAAATATGAAATAATCAAATAATCTTAATGATAGCTCTAAATGACATCTGATACTAAATATTTTTAGAGTTTAAGTAAGGCAATAATGCCTTGGAAGTAAGCGCATATCTGTTTGGACCTAGGAATAAAGAAAACTATAGAAGAACTAAGAAGGTGATCCCAAAATGAACCCCAGTTTGCACAAATATTCAATGTTTAAAAATGTAGTAATTTAGCTGGAGAAGAAAAGCTTGCTTAATAAGTGATATTAACATAATTCTCCATTTGGAATAAACAAAAAAAATCTCTGCATTATCCAGCATATGAGGAAAGCATATGTGAAGAGCATGTTTTTTTAATGCAAACACTGATAATGGATAAATGTAATAAGCAAATCAGAGGTTTTATTTACTAACTAAAAACCTGGATTATTTGGGTCACAAGACAAGGAATTACAAATCTAAGTAATGTGTGTTTACCAATAATTTCTGACACAATGCTTCCAATAGAGACCATAATCAAAATTTAGATATCTTTGAGAATTGACAAAATTATTTTTACAACAATAATAACAACACACAAATTTTCCTAAAAAGGAAGAATAAAATAAGAAAATGAACATAGGATATGACTTGAACACCCACAGAAGACATAGAAAATGTCCATACACTGAGAAGTCACTGAATTATGAGAGATTACTTTCAACCTTTGGATTGATGAAAAGTAATAAGTATATGCCTTATGGAATCATTGAAGAGGATTATTCATTTCTCTTTTTTTTTGCTGTTTATTTATTTTATTTTTTTTTGGCAATTCCATACACTTACGTTCTTTTTTGTTTGTTTGTTTTCTTTTTTATTTTCACTTTTTTTTTTATTTCTTCAAGTTACATCTCAGCCACAATCTCTTCCCTACTCCCTCTTCCTGTCCCACCCTTCCACCCTCTTCCCCCCAACAGCTTCTCCTTTCAGTCCAACAAATGGTTCCTTCTCTTATAACAGTAAATACTATACAAAACAACAGAAATAAATACGCCACATTTATGAGAGTTAAATGGCCCAGCATACATTCCCAATGTCCAGTTCATACATATTTGGCCCCTGACTTTAACATTCTACCATCTAACCATCTCCATGAGTTTAAAGTTCTATATCTGACTCAGCTTTCATACTAACTTGCATCACTATTAAAAACATCTTCTTAGATCCAGAACACACTCTTGATTCCTAAACAACTCAAAATTTAACTATGAGACTCTAGCTATCTATTCTTCAAGCACCTCAGAGACCTGAGAGGGATAAATATATCTGATTATGTAGGAAGTGCAGGGGCTGCATCATCCAAAACTAAGAAATGACATATCAGTGGCTGCCTGGACAGCTCCTGACAGCACCCCCTATTCTACTCCAAGTAGAAGATGAGCATCGAAGAATCTCCAGTGTGAGATGGTTGAATTAGTGGCAAGCCTATCTCTTGGCATGAAAAAACTCCTTGCTTCAACTGCAGACAGACTGCTGTCCAAAAAGGACAAAACTTGGTAGCAGGGAAGTCAACAGCCTAACTCTGCCAAGACAGGGTAGGTTAGTCCTTCATAATCCCTGCTCTACAATCAATGTCTGTCAGAGAAACAGGACTAAAAGGCTGAAGATTGATGCTGTAACATATGGAGAGAATACATCTGTCATCTTATTACTTCTGTTAATCAAGAGTCCAGGACTACCCTTACTAGATTTACTCTTTCCTTAATCATGACTTCCACCTGAAGAGGATGGAAAGCTGTCAACTAGCTCATTAATATTATTGAGACCCAGATTGAGGCTCATCTTCAAGGGGCATAAAGAAGTGAATGACAATGGTTGAAGTCATAGTGGACCTTCCTCATTGGCAAAAGGAGCCACCTGAAATTTCTCATTGTCAGCTAAAATTAGTAAGATTGACAAGATTTTGCTTTGGATTTTGACCTTGGGTGCCGTTCTCAGTAAAAACTAGCAGGCCAGGAACACTGACCAGAAAATGGGTCCTTGAATTTCATCAGGATGCTGTGGTGACATACTCATGTTGGAGCATCATAAGACTAACATGCAAGGTTCTCACCATTGCTGAAGAAACAACTGCCTCAAATATTGTAAGTAACTTTTTCTCCAAAATTAGTGAGTCCTTTGTCTCTCTCAGAGTCCTACAATCCTAGAGTCAAACTGATAATGTTATATGGTATTTCTATAGGATAAAATGCACCTGCAATTTCGATTCCAGTTGGCTATTATAAAAAATATTCATGTAGAATTAAGCCTTAAAATAATCCTTAATGTGTCTTCAGTAAATTTTTGGCAAACTAATATTAGTTGTTTAAAAATAGAAAGGCCATCAAGGGTTGTTAGTATACATTTTTACTATGTTTGGCAGTCAATTTGGAATGTGTTCATTTTGGGTAGAGGTTTAAGTTAAATGTAAATAAAGGATAGCAAAATTGGGTCAATCAGTGAAATTGAAATTCTAACTCTTGTGTATATCACAAACAGAACTATGTGAGGAGGAAAAGTAAACTATGAATCAAGGAGTCAATTATGAAAAGGATTTAATGAAAAATAAGTACCTATAAGAGCGAAAGTCAGATTTTATTGAAGGGAAACAAAACAGGAGAAAGATGAAAGGAGGTGAGGACCTCATGCACACATTTGAAAGTCAGAAGAAAGAGAATGTTTGAGTGAAAGAAAGGATTTGATGAAGCAACAGAGGACAGTAAAAGAGATTACCAGTCTTTTACAAATTCAGTAGTGAGAAACGAACAGATGTATGCACACCTATCACCAAGGAAAGAATTTGATTCTGGAAGACCCAAGTCTAAACTCATATGAAATACATATGAAACGACATGTTTAGTCAGTGGGGGAGAAATGGTTACTATTAGGCAATCACTTCAAAGTAAAAGGAAAAAGAAACCACACTTAACATTTTATTTCATGCTTTTTAAACCCAGGAGAAAATAACATGTTTATTTGACTTTCTAGCTTTCTCTTCAATATTTATTGCTGTTCTCATTTAAATATTGTGTGCACCTCCCTTTTATCACTGATATTTGCAAAACCTGGATTTTAAAGGGATTCATTAGCAATGCCACACAGTAGCCCACTTTTCAGTTTGTTTCATGTCATCAAAATGACCAAGAAACACTTGAAGAAATGCTCAACATCCTTAATCATCAGAGAAATGCAACTCAAGATGACTCTGAAAGCCCATCTCACACCTGTCAGAATGGCTAAGATCAAAAACTCAAATGACAGCACATGCTGGGGAGGTTGTGAAGAAAGGGGAACACTCCTCCATTGCTGGTGGGAGTGCAAACTTATACAACCACTATGGAAATCAGTCTGGGAATATTTTAGAAAACTTGGAATAGCCTTAACCTCAAGACTCAGCCATACCACTTCTGGGTATCCACCCAAATGATTCCTCACCAAACCACAAAGTTATAGCCTCACCTATGTTCATAGCAGCCTTATTTGTAATAGAAACTGGAAACAACCCAGATGTCCCTCAACGGACGAATGGATAAAAAAAATTGTGGTACATTTACACAATGGATACTACTCAGCTATCAGAAACAAAGAAATCATCAATTCTCAGCCAAATGGATGGAACTATTAAAGCTCATCCCGAATGAGCTAACCCAGACTCAGAAAGAGGCAAATGGATTTACTCACTAATAACTGAATTTCAGCCATATAGTACAGGATAACTATCCTACAACCAACATAGTTAGAGGATCAGGAACATAGACTTTGTTACCTATTGATGGGACAGTTTGCTGTAAGGGTGCTACCATGTAGGCCCCCAGTGCAAGAGGAAGCTCTTAGCCTTCATATGACTGTTGAACTGTGAGGGGATGATATGTAGGGACACTCCACATTGGAGGAGTGGGATGGGTGGGAGAGGGTAGAGAGAGTGGGAGGGTAGAACCAGGAGGGATGGAAAGAGGGCACTATGATGGAGATGTAATAAATAAACACTATAAAAAAATACACTCATGTTGAAAAGTTTTTTCTTTTATTGAAAATAGATTTTTTTTCTCACATAATATATCCTGACTAAGATTTCTCCTTTCTCTGCTTGTCCAAGTTCTTCCCCATTTCCATCCATATCCACCCCCTTTCTATTCCTCATTAGAAAATGGGATAATAATAAAATAAAATAAGACAAAACAACTACCACATGTCAATAGGAAAAAAAATAAGGAAACAGAAAGAAAGAAAAGAGGGAAAGAAAAGGCATAAGAAATGGATATGGATGCAGAAACACACTCGTTTGCACACTCAAGGATCTCATAAAAATACAAAAGTGTAAGGCATAATATATGTGAAAAGGACCTGTAGGATGGAAGAAAGGGAGAAAGGGAGGAAGAGAGAGAAAGAGAAAGTGAAGGGAAAGAGAATATAGATTAGGTAGATAATCATAGATTGATAGATAGATGATAGATTGATATAGATAGATAGATAGATAGATAGATAGATAGATAGATAGATAGATAGAGAAAAGACAGATAGACAGACAGATAGATAAAAAACAAAGGGGAAAAATAAAAGTCCTGAAAGCCCTGAAAAGACAAGCAGCCTGCAAGTTCACTGTTGAGTTTTTCTGTTGGTCATCTACTACAGGTAATGCAGCCTACTCTTAAAAGTAATTTGTTTCTCCAGTGAGACATCCTTAGAGAAAATTAAATTTTAATTTGCTTTTGGGTTAAGGATAGGGACATGTGTCCATTTCTCCTTTCAGCTTTAGGACATCTGGTGCAGATCCATGAAGACCCTCTGCATGCTGCTTTAGTGTTTGTGAATTCACATGTACATTGATCCCGTTGATTTAAATCTCCTGGCCAGCCTGCTCTACAAATTCTTCAAGAAGAAGAAAAACAAGAACAACAACAACAAAAAGGGAGAAAAAAAATGTATGAAGAGAAAAAGAAGTCAGAGAGACAAAAAAAAAAGGCTGTATAGAAAATAAGCACCATAAAATAAAATAAAATACAGAAAGAAACTGAAGGAGCAAAAGGGTGTAAAATATATAGCAAACTATAAGCTATACATCAAATATAAAACCTCAGAAATAGCAAGGCAGAATTTAACCCACTTGTGAAAGTTTTATAGCTAAGAATGCAAAGATATGACAAGGTCAAAACTGCACTCACTTTGATGAGTAAATACACACTGCTGGGCTCACAGCCCAGTTGCCTGGGGATGACAAAGCACAGCCAGAGGGAGGGAAAGGCCATTGCCAAGGAGCAAGGCAAGTAGAGGATTTTCAGGTCTTCCTGGGGCTTGCATAGAATTGCTAATCAACAATCTTACCAAGGCTTATGATGCTCTTAAAATGAAATGAAAGTATATATATATATATATATATATATATATATATATATATGATATATATAAGATATATATATGATATATATAAGATATATATATATCAAATATATATAATTTACTCTGAGAAAATAATCAGAGAGGTATCTAAACACTGTACAAAAATACGTTTGTAAAATATTATCTTCAGTGAGTATCCAACAATAAAGGATGGACTAAAATATTTATAATCAAGCTACAGAAATGGTTCAGTAATAACAGAAATTATTTACAGAGGTTCTGGATTCAGTTGCCAGCACCCATATCCAGGGAATCACAGCAGCTTATAACTCCAGTTCCAAGGAAACACAATGCCTCTGGTCTGTGGGTACTTGAATTCATACATGTACATATTCACACATGGACACAGCAGACTCAATACAATAAAATAAAATTAAAATAAAACTTTCAAATACACAGTTAAAATAATTAAGATGTGTAGTGAAGTATAGAAACAGGGAGAAAGCTACACACAAATGCAGACATTTGTTAGTCCTCTATATTTAATGAGAGTTGGATGCACTATATTTTTTAAAATTGTACTTGGAATAAACAAAATACACATAAAAATGTGTCTGATCACACAGAGAGTTTGCTTGACAGGTTTCAGTGAGTATCTCATATGTAAGCTGTAGTGTGGTACAGTGGTTCAAGAAGGACAATGAGTATGCCAAATATATAAGGAACAGAAATTAAGGAGAAGGAATTGCACCTGTGCTGGGGTTGTAAATGCCTGGAATGTCAAGAAGAAGAAACAGGCTCAAGGAACTGAAGCCAAGTGACTCATATCCAATCTCTCCTAGCAATATTATTGAGCACAAGTATCTTCTTCCTGTTTGTTTCTTATAGAATTGTACAATAGGCATCGAGTTCTTATGCAAAGTAAAAACAAGAATATATGTGGAAAGATGGAAATAACTTTAGTTTCCTAGTTATTTTTTCTATTGAGTACTAACAACGTTAAGTTTCTTAAAAAATGGATAGTCGGAGTCTCTAAGTGAAACTTAAAGCCATTTGCTTGTTTTGATGCTCAGGGAGTGTTCGGCAGTGCCAAATGTGTGCTTCTGTTCAGGACAAACTTCCTTTAATTCTGTGCCCCTTGTTTCACCTCTACTCCCCAGCAGTGTTGAGCTTGAAACTATTTCGAACTTCAAATGACTTTTGTGAAATTGGCATTTACCCCATGCATCAAAAATTATGAGCATATTCTTTAAAGTAGAATATGAACTTGATATATTATTTTGTTTTGCTAGAAATGTTTTCAGCAGTTCATTAACTATATAACAATTCCCCGAATATGCCAGAGATCTGTGCGAGATGTTGCTTTGGGTTAAATAACGTGTGCTCACCTTTTAATCACGTGGACAGAGGGGAAGTAGAAAGTACATCAACAAGGCTTCAACGTGTAGCCTGTATTAAAACAGGGAGCTGAAACAGACTAGTACCTGGTATCTGTGTAAATCATGTTGGTTGTTTTGCTTATAGTGAGGACAGCCTTACTAAGTAGGTATTTCAATTAACTTAGCATACACTCCACTGGAATAATAAATAAAACTACATTGTGAAAAAATCTGTTGCAGACACTCTGTCCTTTAGTTCCTTCTTGTCTGTTTCTGCCTAAAATCCAAGTTATTAAATTGCAGCATCTCTTCCTTCCTAGATTGCGTGTATGTTCATGATCTCCAAAGCCTTGCCTTAAATAGAAAATCTGTCTTTTCCTCTCTCTTCATAGGGAAGTTTGCAAACATGCCAACACAGGATGTATGGTAAGACACTGTGTTTTGAAGTTATTCAAGTGTGAGGATTTGGAGCAGCATCATAAGAGAGCTGAGAGCATGTCATACCTGAGTTTACTCTTAATGGAGTGAAGAGTACAGGAGTTTGTAGAAAACCAAATGTTTTAGGTTTGTTGAAACTGAGGGAATTCTGGGCCACAGGAACTTAAAGTTGCATTGTAATAAAAGATACATTTCAGTTTTGTTTCAACAACCTATTTTCTCTCTGCTCTATTTCTGATTCTCTAATAGGCAAGTGAAACAGGTCATTAATGATGCAGTGTAATTCCACAAATGTTATTTTATTTTTATTTTTCTTATCAAGTAACACTCCAGTGGTATTTTTAGTTTTATATTCTTGACTGTATATGAATAACTGTGTTAGAAGTAGTTACAGTAAATGTTTATTAGTTACTTTGTGGCAACATAAATCTTTTTCATTATTTGCCTTTGGTGTTGTTGTATAAATCTAAAATGTTTGCTTTGGTTTTTCTTAATGAAAAATATATAGATGTAGAGGGATCAAGCAGATTGCTCATAATCTACATGCATCCTATTCCAGCCCATAGTCAGTGTGGGAGTGAACCTTCTGTGTTGAGGAGATTGAAAGAACAGGTGGGTAATATTTTAAGCTATTTAAATTATCACTGCTGTGTAAGTTTCTTGGGTCTTCTCTTTTCCTACATATATTCTGTTTTAATACCTAACTGAAGATCTGGGTCAAGCACGAATAGCTCCTTTTAGATTGTCTCAGTGCAGTTCTTTTTATCTCTCACATTTCTCTCTTAAAAATATTAAAAGTAGAAGGACATAGAATAATCAACACCTTAAGTATGTTACTAAGATTTTTAATCTCTTCAAAATGCATTTCCATTGGTCTGAACTGGAGAATAGTGCTCTCTTTGTGTGCAGATTTGGTTAAACTCATTGGGACTGGAGTGCACACACACACACACACACACACACACACACACACACACAAACAAAACAAAGAAACAAAACAAATTTACAATGTAGAAATGGGATTTGAGGTAGAGGGGTCAACAGAAGTGAAAAGTGAGGGTAAACTTGAACACATTTTATACATACATGAAAATACCAAGAAACAAATTTAATTAATTAAAAACTCAATCTGGCGATATCTTAGAAAACTTGGACTAGCTCTGCCTCAGGACCCAACCATACCACTTCTGGGTATACATCCAAATGATCCTTCACTAAATCACAAGGAAATTTCCTCGTCTATGTTCATAGCAGCCATATTTGTTATAGCTAGAAACTGGAAACAACCAAGATGTCCCTCAACTGAAGAATAGATTAAAAGACTATGGCACATCTACACAATGGAATACTACTCAACTTTCATAAACAAGGAAATTATGCAAATTGCAGCCAAATGGATGGAACTAGAGAAGCTCATCCTGAGTGAGCTAACCCAGACTCAGAAGGATGCACATGGCATCTATTCACTTATAGTTGGTTTTAGCCATATACTACAGGATAACTATACTACAACCAATGTACCAAAGGGAACATGAACATAGACTTTTTTCCTGTCAATGAGACACTTTGCCCTAGTGGTGCTGCCTTGTAGGCCCCCAGTGTATGAGGAGGCTCTTGGCCCTCATATGACTGTTGAACTGGGGCAGGGGACTGTTATGTAGGGACACTCCACTCCAGAGGAGTGGGATGGAAGGGTTAGGGGGTAGAGAGTGGGAGGGCAGTACTGAGAGGGGTGGAAAGAGAACACTATGATGGAGATGTAACCTGAAGCAATAAATAAATAAATTAAAAAAAAGAAAAAACCCTCAGGCATTTTATGTATCTCAAATATCTATTTCTGAATTTTGTTGTAATATTTGGAAATTTTTATAATCCCTATTCTTTTCATCAGGAAATTTTGGTTTTTTACATAAACTGAAACCATTGCCTTCATCCATGAAGGTTGCATAAAGGTCTTAAGTCTTCTGGCTTAAAATGCAGTTCTACTAGCAGCCCCAACCTTGACTTCCATACACTGCTTTTACATATCACAGCACCTCTGCTCATTGACATCTAACAGGACAATGGTTGAAGTGTTCTTGTTTCGAACTAAAATATCTTGCAGCACCTATGTGCAACATCAAGCTTTTAAATTATTCCCTCTCATAGTCTTTAGAAATGTTCTATTTATAATACACTGCTTTCGCTTCAGTGAAGTTTTATGGGTGGGTGCATCATAGTAGCAGCTGAAGCAGAAAAGAAAGTTCATTAAATAATCATTTCACACTTTATAATATATTTGCTTAATAAAAGTGTTAAAAGATTTAAAATATCCTAGGGAGGCCGGATTCATAGAGGCAGTTTGAAATATGATGTAAGCAATTATAAAAATATATTTATCAAGGGCAGAGAACTGGTCTGTGTATTTCAATGGAAAATGTTTCATTTAAACTTGAACTTTACTTATGTGTCTTTAAAATCAAAATTCTAACATTTAATTTCCACTCCACAAACTTACCAACACAAATTTTGTCTTTTGCCTTTCTACTCTAATCATAAAGAAATCAGTTTTGCCAAGAATTAATGATAAGACAATTAATATGAGAAGATTTTAAATGATGAAATAGTTAAATGGAACAAGTTATTAGACAATATTTTTGTATTTAATTGACTAATTTGACAAGACATGATGTTGATTTAACTGGTTTGGGGTACTTATATATAATTTGTCTTTTCTTTCTTTTCAATGACATTAAAATATTTGTCAAAAGGGTCCTATATGATGATCTGTTGTTAGTTTTATTAGCACAGACTTGACACTGAACCAACAATGCTAGATACCAAAGTTAGGGAGATAAGTTTTGGGAAGAATCTTTGTGTGTACTATTTGGCATTTAAGATAAGAGAGAACAAGTTAAGAAAACATCTTTGAATGCCATATTCTGCAGATCTCTTGAG
>CAJQZJ010034151.1:195989-241011 GCA_907164525.1 Lophiomys imhausi | reverse complement strand
TTTTTTTTTTTTTTTTTTTTTAGTTTAAGGTGTTTCTTTTTCCCCCAACAGCTCTCCCTTTCAGTCCAACAAATGGTTCTTTCTCTTATAACTATGAATACAATACCAAACAACAGAAATAAATAGGTCACAATTATGAGAGTTATATGGCTTAGCATATATTCCCAATGTCTAATCCATATGTATTTGGCACCTGACTTTAACATTCTACTATCTAACCATCTCCATGAGTTTAAAGTTCTATATCTAACTCAGCTTTCATACTAACTTGCCTCATACTTTTAAAAACATCTTCTTAGATCCAGAACACCCTCTTGATTCCTAAACAACTCAAAATTTAACTACGAGACTCTAGCTATCTATTCTTCAACCACTTCAGACACCTGAGAGGGATAAATACATCTGATTATATAGAAAGTGCAGGGCCTGCATCTTCCAAAACTAAGAAATGACATACCGGTGGCTGCCTGGACAGTTCCCATTTTCTCTCCATACATTACAGCATCAATCTTCAGCCTTTTGGTCCCGTTTCTCTGACAGACATTGATTATAGAGCAGGAATTATGAAGGACTTACCTACCCTGTCTTGACAGAGCTAGGCTGTCGACCTACTTGCTTCCAAGTTTTGTCTTTTTTGGACAGCATTCTGTCTACAGTTGAAGCAAGGGGTTTTTCTTGCCAAGGGAAAGGCTTACCATCAATTCAACCATCCCCCACCAGAGATTCTTTGATGCTCATCTTCTACTTGGAGTAGAATAGGGGGTGCTGCCAGGAGCTGACATGTCTCGATATCAATAAATCTTAAGTTAAGAAAACATCTTTGAACGCCATATTCTGCAGATCTCTTGAGGTTTTTAAAGATGCCCTATCTGTCTCTTATATTTACATAAGCAAATGTTGCTTGTCTCTTAGCAACTTGATTTCTGTGTAGCTTAGAAAATAACTGTGATAGATTGTCATAGTAACTAACAAAATGACAAGCTTGCATGACTATTAGTTTCCATTTCTTAATTATCCTAAACAGTTTATGACGATTGGTAACAAGAGGCCAAAACTTTACATTTCATTTTTAAGCATTACTAGGTACAATACCTTTAAGAAGCATTACCCTTAATTTTGTATCAATATACAAAGATCAATACCAATGTGGCCAAATATAATCTTAATTTTGTATCAATATACAAGAGTCAATACCGATGTAGAGATGGCTCAGCCGTTAAAGGCTAGGCTCACAACCAAAAATATAAGAGATTTGGAACTTCTAAAACTGACATTTTAAAATTCTCTCTTTCAAAAACATAAATGTCTGAAGTAGAAGTCCATGGACCTTGAGAGTAGCATTCATAGGAAAAGATGGTTCATAAAGTCAGGAACCTTAAGCTTTCATTCAGGGAATGAATCTTATTTAAAATACAGTGTAAATAATTACAAGACTAAGTACACTCTAATAATCAATGGAGATTTGCATGTGAATAATTATGAGGTAAATGTAAATTCTGTTAGAGAAATTAACAAAATTATTTGCCAGGTTTCTAAGCAATGACAACTAGTAAAATAGCTATAAAAGCCATCCAACAGGTCCCAAAGACTACCCTAGATTAAATTTAATAATTTGTCTATGCTATAGAATAACTTATTTCTCCAAACTTTTTAAAGAGATTATATTGTGAAAGTCTAACATCAGCTGGTTATAGCAGTAGAGGGATATGGCAAATTAAACCCATTGGAGACTACTACATGGAAACCTTTAAAAGCTGAAGACAAAATCTTTATTGTCAGCTGGTAGCTGCACAGGGAATTTATCCAAATCGTGAAGTCCTGAGCCTTATAGCTTTTTTTTTCATGTACAAAAACCACACTGTGGTTGGCACACTTCAGTTAGCAAGAAGCAGAACTATAGAAACCAAAAAGCAAGATTAGTACACTTAGGGACTTTCTTGGAACTGTGGCCTTTGTTCCTGTTTCACTTGGCATTGTGGGCATACTTGCTGAATTTTAAGGTCAGAATGGTGTCTAACACACTGTTGGTTATACTAAGATCTGGGGGCATGTTACATTTCCCATTTCTGGTTTCATGGGCATGAGTTAAATAATGGACTTATCCTTGGGAAGAAGGTTATATTATTTCTTCAACATTAACAGTTTAACAGAATTTATTCTATGTTTTACAGATTTAAGTAGGCATTTGAGCAAGTAGAGTCTTATACTGAGGACGGGAAGCAAAACGATTCCATTACTGATCCAAGAATGGTTGGTAAGTAGAGTAGTTAACAAGTAGGACCAGGAGAACAAGGACTGATGTCAGTTGTTAGATTTTTGTTGTTTTGTTTTGTTTTTGTTTAATGTTAATTTTGACCAAGTCTAAACTTGTTGATTCTATGTCAACCAGTTTTTCTCAGTGTCATAAGATCTTGTTCCATGAAAATGAAGCCCAATCCTCTTTGAGTTTGAAAAACAACCTCTGCTAAGGAATCTACCTGGGCTTTCGGAGGTAAAACAAAAAATTTCTGATGGCCTAAGTCTGCCTGAGCACTGAGTTCCTTAAAGTCTTTATCTGTCACAATTAGGGCTGAACTTCCAACAGGACTGAGATATCTGGCCCACCAACAGGGGAATGCGAGTGAGGATGGCTTACTGCACATGGGGAAGCCCAAATCTAGATTCAGTTGTTCCTTGTTATCTTTTTCTTTGTAGATGAGCAGCTGTGGTATGACACACTCGAGGAAGCAAAGGAACGGGGCCTCCTCCAATACAAATAATTCACACCTTGTTTAAGCCATTAGTGCAAGCAAGTCAGGTAGTCTCTGGGGCCTGCAAGCTATTCCTGGAGACCTACTATATATTGCGACAGAAATCTGCACAGGGCAAATTATCTCAGGGGGGTTGTTTTTGTGACATAAAGCAGGCACTCTTTCATTGGAAGTCCCCCAGGGGCCTTAGGTTGGTCCCGTTTTCAATTGCCAGGATTGGAAGTGGAACTTATTATTTGATTAACTGTAATCCTAATATAATTCAGGAGCTTGGGTTCTAGGCACAGCTAGGAGTATTTACCTATATCTGGGTGAGAATGGTTAAGGAACTTATATACTCTTTTTAGCATCCCGGAAAACAAGGGGCTGGCTTTTGTTGTTATTTGGATCTTACTTCCATAGTTAGCAAAAGAATTCCTGGGAAAATTGGAATCTTTGGGCTTGCTACCTTAGGGGGCTCGTGTTCCAGGAGTACCAAGATGAGCTGATTTGAACCAATGTGTCAGGTGACCCTAGGCAGAAGAGTGTTTTTTTCAATAGTAAATTTGTTATCTGAGTCTCAACCATGCACATTCAACCTGACTTCCCTGTTTCTACCAGTTTTCCAATAATAATCTTTGTTTTCTCATCAGGACTTAAACTTTGTAGATATGGGTTGCATTGCCTCAGGCTACTTGTAAGTTTTGATGACTGTTTTTAGGCCTGTGAAGGAATCACTCTGCTCCCAGGAAGATATGGATTTGTACCCCAACTGGGGAACACAGTATTCACCTAGTTCTTGGCTGTTACAGGGGTCATCTGTAAGGCAGGCACATTATTAGGTTGAACAGAGCCCCTTTCTTTCAAAAGTGGACCCACAACTCTAGGAACAAACAGACTTGCAACCTCTTTCACCAGGTGTCTCTGTATGTAATATTTTATTAAAATACATTGAGAATGTGGTTTGGGTCTCAGTTGATAGACTGGCTCTGAGATCCTTAGTTCAAGTCTTTTTAAATTTCTGTACATAGGATCTTGGCTCATGGAACTGTATGCCCTTTCCATGGGGAAAGAAAGAAGATAAAATGGAACGATCACAGTCATAGGGCCTGAGTCAGTCTTATCTTTAGTGAACCAGAGGAGCTGGCTATGGCCCATCTACGTGTATTCTCTGTAGCCCCTTTAGGGGTGTGGTAGATCATGGAGTGACACTGCTAACATTCACTGCTCTAGGGGTGAGAAGATGTTCAGGGTATAGACCTTCATAGTTGGCTCCAGTCTTCAATTTGGGCTCCTCTTTGTCCACAGGAGATCTCCAGCCTGGAGTTTATGTGCAAATTCAGACATGGGAAAGGGCAGCGTACTTGAATCTTCTGAGGACTAACACCCTTAGCTTGTTGTAGGACATGTAAGGACTAAAGGAAGAAATGATTAATAATTTCTGTCTTATGAGCATCTCTTACCTTGAAGGAGGGGAGGCCTCCAAAATACAACTTTAAATAGGGTGGAACCTTATAGGTGGACCTTGATGTAAAGTGGACCTTAGGAGGGCAAATGGTAGGAGATTGTCTGACTTTTTTCCAGTCTCAAGACATATTAGATAAAATTTCCTTCAACTTCCTTTTTGTTTCCTTGTCTTTAGCTTTGTGCCCATAGGCACAATGTAGTTTTTAATCAACATTTAGGACCTTTGCCACATTTTGGGAAACTTTGGCTGTGAAGGCTGGACCAATATCAGACTTCAGGAAGAGGGAAATCCAAACCTAGGGATCAACAGTTGGAAGAGTGTAGATGAACTTTAATTTGGATCATGGCTGCTCTGGCAACAGATCACATCCAATGATCTTCTAGGCCTATGTGATCCAGCTGGAATACAGACGTAACTTTAATTCCAGGAGAGAGAGGCAAGCAGCTCTCTGAGTTCAAGGCCCGCATCTAGGAGACAGAGGCATCCAGATCTCTGAGTGTTGTGTTCAGTCAGTTCAGTGGAGTCAGTGAGTTGAGAGGCAGGCCGGGGTGGGGTGTCAGGAAAGGTAGTTTTACTGGGAGAATTTTACAGAGACAGGCTGAAGAGAGAACAAGTTAGACACAAGTGAAGACAGAACAAACTGAACTGAAAGAAAAAAGAAAAAAGGAAGAAAGAAAGAAAACAAAAGGAAAGGTGCCAAATAGGAGGCAAATGGATGGTGAGTCTTGCCAGATGGGATACCCATACTTCCTGCTGCTATCTGAAGACAAATAGCTGCTGCACCAAACAATCCATCTGTGGGTATCAGAGATTGCATACATACTCAGGACCAAATATTTCATCACTCAATTGGACAGTCTTGTCAAAGACACTTGTCCAGATGTATCACTAGTACACAGACAAACCTCAAAGAAGGAAAAAGAAAAAAAGGCCCAGAAGGAATTCACACTGAGAAAGCACCCCTGGAGGAGGTTGAAAAGTGTAGTTTACAGAGATAAAACCTATGGTTCTTGGGTATAAGTATTTGGTAGTCTTCATAGGTACATTCTCTGGATGATAGGAGCCTGTCCTACCCAGATGAAGACAGTTTCAGTGGTGACCAATAAACTCTTCTGGAAAAGTAACTTATTCTCCTGATTTGTTTGCCATCTCCATATGCTGTGCTGGCCTAGGCCTAGTCCTGGAAGCTTCCAGCCTCCATACAATCTAATCTAGGCTTAGAATGTTTCAGCCTCCGAGACTGCTAAATAAATTCACCCTTTCTAGCTCTTTCTGAACTCTTGCTGTCAGGTTCAACTCAGCTGTTCTGGCTCAATCTCCTCTCCTAGCTGACTTATTCAATCTGATTTCTCTTGACTTCTCAGCTTCTGACTGAATTGCTTTATTTGGCCTCAAATTAACTCTAGCAATCTATTCTAATCTTCTGGCTCCTTCTCATTCTCTTGTTTGTTCTGTATGTAGTTTTGGTGTTGGAGCAATTTGAGTTTGACCAGGATAACTGAGATCTGGAGAGGACCTCTTGGTTCTAGGGCCATCTTCTAAGTGGCCAAGTGTTCTGTCCTGTTTTCTGGGGGTTTGAGAGGAATCCACATGTTGATATCTTTTATTGTTAGTGTATTTTTAAAATTTATTTTATTGGGTTCTTATATATATCACCCTTCTCCACCCCAATCTCCTCCAATACCCCAACACCAGGTAGGAAAGACAAAAAGTTAGAATGGAAAGGAGGTATAGATGTCTATAGGCTACTTCCTACCGATCATGAATATAGAGTTCCTTGAGGCAAGTGCAATCTCTGTTGTCAGAATATCCCCCAGTTCAGCAAACCAGCAATCCAACAATCCAGCAACAGCAAATGAAGCAGCAGGGCAAACCAGCAACAGGCAGAGCATCAGCCACTACAGGCCTTCTCAGAGACCTCTCATTTATACCCTCTCCAGTGTCACCAGAATTAAACTATCTGAAGCTAGCAAAGATTGTGGCCATGCTAGTCATGAAGCAACACATAATTACCTGCTGTGAAGCAGCCTCTCATCTCACACCTGCAATTAAAACAAAAACATTCACATAACATAACTAGATTTTTAAAGAAACCAATACTCTAACTACCCTTTGTCATGAACAACGGCTATTGCTTTTGGCAGCCATATTGCCTCTATCAGGGCCAGGAATTTTTGGTTTTGGTTTTGAAATCTTTTTGGTCTAAGGTATGGAGTCACCTTTCTTCATGAAGTTGTGCTGGCCAAGATGACAACAAGTATGCCTTGTCCCTAAGCTAACATGATGTCAGCACAAAGGAATGAGCTTCTGGTATCAACACAGACACTTCACTGGGGGAAGAAAAGCCATCACTGTTTACATGGAGAGTTGGTATGCATTTGCCATGGGTCATGTCCATGGGGTATACCTGATTCTATTCTTGAGAAAATGGTTTCCATCAGTGTACAATACTTCTTCTGCTTCTGGTAGAGTGACATCTATTATGTCAGATTTGATGGATTAGACTGCATCAGTCACTTCCAGTAAATCAGGGAGGAGCTTTATTGAATTATATGTAGTAGGATGGCTGGTTTGACAGCTGAAGTTTCACAGAATCAGATACAGGGCTGGTCCAGAAAAACTGCTTGATAATGTATTATTTAGGTGTTGGACATCCATCTCTCTAGAATCCTTCCCTTTCAGGAGGGCATCTACAGAATATGGGGGCATTAGGAACAGTTCTTAGCACAAAGTCAACTTGCCAGCCTCCTTCACTAGCATGGCTATAGAGGCAACTGTCCACAAACAAGCCAAGCAGGAAAAATAAGATCAAGTCTTTTTGATGGATAGGGGCCGGTCTCTCCCAAGATCTACACCCAAATTCTAGGGTAGAGCTGTTGTAAATTCTGTAGGTGTCAAAAAGCTTAAGCACCATTTTTGGGTACAGGACTTGTTTGGAGGAAGGATTCCT
This sequence comes from Lophiomys imhausi, assembly GCA_907164525.1. Lineage (NCBI taxonomy): Eukaryota > Metazoa > Chordata > Mammalia > Rodentia > Muridae > Lophiomys > Lophiomys imhausi. The sequence continues at coordinate 233,864 of CAJQZJ010034151.1, read as the reverse complement.
CTGACAAAAGGCAGGTCAAAAGAACACAGGTTAGGGGCTTAGTAAGATTTAAAGTAAGGAAGGCTGTGGCATCCCAAAAGGACATGGTAGCCCATAGGGTTTGTAGTAGTCTTTCCCAATTAGGCGATAGGATTAGGTAATTTCTTAGTCTGGCATGACTAAGAAAATGTGAGTCAAGACAACATTGGTCTGAAAGAGTTGCTCTTATGTCAACTGAGAATTTCATAGATTTATCTCCTACCTTTAATGTTTCTCTGAGCTCTGGATGCTCAGTAGAATGGAGCCCTGACCCCACTGGTCCCAGCAGAAAGGAATGATGGTTCATTCTTTTTCCCTCTTTTGATTTGGGATTTTTTTTTCAGCATCCTTTTTTGTTTGTAATAAGCATATTGATCCTTTTTAGTCCTTTTCCCTTTCTTGGCGTCTGAGTTTTTCCCCTCTGGGATTTGTTTTATTGGTCTCTCTGAGTGCTGTCACTATGGTTTGAGGCAATTTTTTTGTTTTGTTTTGTTTTGTCTTGATTTTAAAGAATCAAGGTTATTGTAACCTTTTTGGACAATATCCAATAATTAGGACCTATTTATACTGGGAAACAAGTTTAACTTCTGAAGTTTTTTTCCCTAATATCTGGGGCAGATTTCATAACAAAAGCATTATTGGTTGTTAGCTGGTTTTCTTCCTTTTTATTTTTAACAATAATTTACTTTTATTTTATATTCATTGGTGTTTTGCCTGCTTCACACATGCATGTCTGTGTAAAGGTGTCATATCCTAGAGTTACAGTCACTCACCTTAGACTTATTGAGGGTTTTCTAGTGTAGTGTTCATGAAACCATAAGACAAACCAGGAAGACTCTAACTCCATACAAAAGCAAAAGGATCTTTAATTGGGGGTTCAAGCCAAGGCAAGGTCCATCACACATTCTCCATGCAGGGAGTCTGTGAATGGCCTGAACCTGGAAAGTTTGAGGCTCTTGAGGACTAGGCAAGGGAGGGAGATCAGCAAGCAGGGCAGATGGAGTAGGCTTTCAAGCTGTGGCATTATACGATTGGATTGGCTAAGCATAGATAGATTGGTCCGGGCCAAGTGGCCAAACCATAAATGGACCAGAGACACATCTGGTGTTGTAAAAATCCTGATAAGCTCGTTCCTGGGAGTGGAGGGGGTACTCCCAGTCATTCTCAGTCCCCTTGAGCTCAAGGTCTCTAGAGAGGGGTGCTGTGTGATTTTTGTTCTCAGGCTAACATTGTTGCCTTACTTTTTGTGGGCTTTGCAATAGCTGAGGGGGAGGGTAAGAGGCAGGACAGACTAGGGCCTTTGTTCTTTCACTAAAAGCTGCCTTCAATCCTCCTCACAGGGGTAATGATAATTGTCTAGAGCTTCTTTACTGGTTGGTGTTGGGGTCCCAGTCAGGTAGAGCAGAGGGGAAAATCTACTTTATTTGGGTAACATTGTCCTTTGTCGATCCCCTGCCTGGTCTAAGGGTGGCTTTCCTGTTCTCCAACTGGACTCTGCCAAACTCCTCAGCTCTGAGGAAAATGGACAGGAGCTGTAGACAGTCATCTCAGGTAGGCTGATGGGTATAAAAGACAATCTCAAGAAGACTAATTAGAGCCTGAAGTTTTTCAAAGAACGGTGGGCTCTGAGTTTTCCAATTACACCAACAATTGATTGAAAAAAAAAGATATAAACAATGAAAGGGATAGAGGGGAACTTTTAGGTCTCAGCTGAGTGGAGCACCTTCCTTAGAGAGCAATAAGGGATGCATCTGCCTCAGATGTGCTCACAGAGCACTGGAAGAGAGCAACACCACATGTATGGAAGGGAGAGGGGGCCTGAAGTAGAAAAAACTATTTCTTTCTCTTCCCAGACATTGCCACGGGAACTATTTTCCCTTCCTGTGTTCAGCCAGGGCCTGTGCTGAAGCATATGCATGAAGTGGAAAGTCAACTTCCTGCCATGGGACTGAGAGAAAGGCTGAACCTCGGGTTTCCCTAAGGGTCCTGGCTGAACTAAGAGGATTCAAGTCCCCAACCAGAGGGCATGCGGTTTTCAGTGGGGGAATTCCCAGCCTGGTCCATTATCAGGCCAGGAATGCAAGCTCCTCCATCAAACTACAGGACTAAAAGGGCGGTCTCGGGCAGGCCTGGGAACGCAGACTAGGTTGGCCTGGGCAGAAAAGGGTGGCCATGTGGGTGGTGGGAGATCCGCTCTTCAGCCAAGTGTGTGGCCAGGCAGGTGGTGTGGGAGAGGCTGTAGGATGTCAGCCGCTCTCAGCAGGAGCGTATACCTAGAACAGGCCTAGACCATCAGGCAGAGGCAGAAAGGAGCTGCTGCTTGGGAGAAATGGCAGAGGCTGGGTTGGAGGCCCAGCAGAGGCTGTGGAGTGGCCTAATAGAGAGAAGCAAGCTTGGTTAGGGCACTGGTGGGTGCAATGGGGCAGAGACTAACCCGGTTGCCAGCAGTAAGAGACCTATCTAGTCCAGCCAAGAAGGAGCCTTGGGACCATACAAGCTTGGTCAGCCAGGCAAATGACTGTGGTAGCAGATCCTTCATGGAAGGAAGAGCACTTACCCCATGCCCAAAATAAATAGTCTCAGGCATGCATTTCAGGGGAAAAGAGAGAAAGTATTTACTTCCAGAATCAGGAGTATTATATAACTATGGGTAGTGGGGAGTGGTTTTAGAGGTGAACATATATGATTCACTCCGCATTGTCCAATCAGAAGAAAGGAAAGATAATACCTAATTAATTCATGGACAATGGGGGTGGGGGGAAACTCCAAGGGAGGTAAAGTCCTAAACAAATGTTATTCACTGAAAACTAAGACACCAAGAAACCTCACTAGCATGGGGAAATAAGGGGAGCTTTAGGCCACGAGGGGATATAGGATCCTCAAATCAGAGGGAAGAGGGAGCTCAATCGACCAAGGGACCCTGTTCTACCATCAAGCTCAGGGGCCTTCTGGCAATGCCAGACTTCTACCCCATCAGTAGAAACCCCCAGAAGGACACAGGTATGAAGCCACATAGGTGAGTCTTGCACCAGAGAAAGTCATTGGTCAATATACGAAAAGTGTTCCAGGTGGCCCAGTTCTCCACTTATCATATTTCAGATTGCCTGAACTGTCTAGGGGTGCTGAGATCCTTCACTGGGCCACCCAACTCCAGAATGGGACAATTGATTTTAAAAAAGACCTCGATTTTTTTCTAGTGAGAAACTGACACTATTTCTGTCCTTGTCTAAAAAACCTTCTAAGTATTTTCATATGTACTTCAAAGTTGTATTTGGATTGTTGACTTGTACTAGTAGTTTATATCTGCTTCCTCAATCAACAAAATTGACAAAAAGACATGGAGACACACACAGAGGAGCAAACAATAAAGGTAACCTGGGTAGCCACCACACAAACTTAAACCAGGGTCTCCAGTGACAGCGCATGTGGATCCTGAACACCAGAATTAGGGTCTTATCCAGTATTTTCTAAGTGTCCTATTTAGAAGGCAAAAGAAATAGACTTACCTCTGAAGGTGACAGATTCAGGTGATATTCTATAACCTTCCATTTTAGTATAGAAGTATCTGGAGCCTTTAGCAGGGTAGAACTAGAGCTAGAGAATTTCATGGACCTCCAGGAACATCTTGGGGTGTGCATCCTTCATGAAATGTTTGTTGTCTTCATGATCAGCCTTGAGGGGATCCAAGACACCCAGCCTCCTGGCATCTCAGTCTCTGGGGTAAATCTCACTTTGACCTCTACAATGTCTCAGGTAAGCCCACCAGAGATTGCCACTCAGTCACCCTTAAACCTGAAAGGAAAGTCTTTATCTCTGGTAGGTGGCTACATGGAGAATGTATCCAAATCGTGCAACTCTGAGCCTTTCTCCTTTACATACCAAATCTATATCTTGGTTGGCACACTTCATTTAGCAAGAAGCAGAACTACAGAAGCCAGAAAGAAAAGGTAGTACATTTGAGGACCTTCTTGGAACTATTGACTAGGTCTTGGATGAATTAGGTCTTTGTTCCCTTTTTTGCAGGTGTTGTGGCTTAGGAGTAGGGATTCAAGGCCAGAATGGCACCTATAATATTGCATCAGTCATGATATGGTCTGTGGGCCTCTTAGCAGGAGACAAGTGAACAGAGAATACAGAAAGAAACCAAAGACATGATAGAAAAATTAACATGGCCTAATGACTGTGCACAAGCCATTCCTCCACTCAGGGAAGAAGAAAGTCAGGGATACATACAGCTGAAAAAACACACTTCAAAGAAAAAGTTCCAATGAAGACATTGAACAAATAAACAACTCAATAATAAAATCATACTCAAGAGAGGCATGGAGACCAGTATGTAGAATTGTGAACATAATGTCCTTAAAATGGAGGAAGAAGAAGGGGAGTGAAGGGTCGGAAAAGGGAGCAGGAGAAGGAGAGGAAGAGAGAGGAAGAGATCAGAGTTAGACAGAGACTCCTTTGGCAGGATCATCTCATCTGGCTTAAATTAAAGGAATTTCCTGCATTCTGCTGTTTACAAGAAACACACCTCAGCAAAAAAAGATAGACATTATCTCCAAGTAAAGGGCTGGAAAAAGATATACCAAGCAAATGGACCCAAGAAAAAAGCTGGAGTAGCAATTCTAGTATGCAACAAATTGGACTTTCGACCAACATTAATCAAAAGAGATGGGGAAGGACACTATATACTCATCAAAGGAAAAATCCACCAAGATGAAATTTCAATACTAATCATCTATGCCCCAAATGTAAGACCACCCACATTCATTAAAGAAACACTACTGAAGCTCAAATCCCACATTGAACCTCACACATTAATAGTGGGAGACTTCAACACACCACTCTCATCACTGGACAGATCAACAATGCAGAAACCAAACAGAGAAATAATGAACCTCACAGATGTCATGAATCAAATGGACCTAATTGATATCTACAGAACATTTCACCCAAAAACAAAAGAATACACTTTCTTCTCGGCACCTCACGGAACCTTCTCCAAAATCGACCATATAGTCGGTCACAAAGCAAGCCTCAACAGATACAGGAAAATTGAAATCACTCCTTGTAACTTATCAGACCATCATGGAATAAAGCTAGGCTTCAACAATAACCAAAACAACAGAGTGCGTGCAAAAACATGGAAACTGAACAACTCTCTCCTCAATGACCTCTGGGTCAGGGAAGAAATAAAAAAAGAAATTAAAGTCTTCTTAGAACTCAATGAAAATGAAGGCACAACATACCCAAACTTATGGGACACATTGAAAGCAGTGCTAAGAGGAAAGTTTATAGCTCTAAGTGCCTTCAAAAAGAAACTGGAGAATTCCTATACTAGTAACCTAAAAGAACACCTGAAAGAGCTAGAACAAAAAGAAGCAAACACTCCCAAGAGGAGCAGACGAGAGGAAATTATCAAACTCAGGGCTGAAATCAACAACTTAGAAACAAAAAGAACAATACAAAGAATCGACAAAACCAAGAGCTGGTTCTTTGAGAAAATCAACAAAATAGACAAGCCCTAAGCTAAACTAACTAAAAGGCAGAGGGAAAATACCCAAATCAACAAAATCAGAAATGAAAAGGGGGAAATAACAACAGACATTGAGGAAATCCAAAGAATCGTTAGGTCCTACTTCAAAAACTTGTACTCCACAAAATTGGAAAATCTAAATGAAATGGACAATTTTCTTGATAGATTCCACCTACCAAGGTTAAATCAAGAACAGGTAAACAAATTAAACAGTCCTATAACCCTTAAGGAAATAGAAGAAGTCATTAGATGTCTTCCAACCAAAAAAAGCCCAGGCCCAGATGGTTTCAGCACAGAATTCTACCAGACATTCAAAGAAGAGCTAACACCAATATTCTTCAAACTCTTCCACAACATAGAAACAGAAGGAATACTGCCAAACACATTCTATGAGGCCACAGTTACCCTGATACCTAAACCTCACAAAGACCCAACGGAGAAAGAAAATTTCAGACCAATTTCCCTTATGAACATGGATGCAAAGATACTTAATAAAATACTTGCAAACCAGATCCAAGATCACATCAAAAGTATCATACACCATGATCAAGTAGGCTTCATCCCAGGGATGCAGGGGTGGTTCAACATTAGACAATCCATCAATGTAATCCACCACATAAACAAGCTGAAAGAAAAGAACCACATGATCATCTCATTGGATGCTGAAAAAGCTTTTGACAAAATACAGCACCCTTTCATGATAAAAGTCTTAGAGAGATCAGGCATACAAGGACCATACTTAAAAATAATAAAAGCAATTTACAGCAAGCCAATAGCCAACATCAAACTAAATGGAGAGAAACTTAAAGCATTTCCTCTAAAATCAGGGACAAGGCAAGGCCGCCCACTCTCTCCATATCTCTTCAACATAGTACTTGAAGTTTTAGCTAGAGCAATAAGACAACTAAAAGAGATCAAGGGGATACAAATTGGAAAGGAAGAAGTCAAAGTATCCCTATTTGCAGACGATATGATAGTATACATCAGTGACCCCAAAAATTTCACCAGAGAACTTCTACAGCTGATAAACTCCTTCAGCAAGGTGGCCGGATACAAAATCAATTCAAAAAAAAAAAAAAAAAAAAAAAACCAGTAGCCCTTCTTTACACAAAGGAATTTCCAGAAATTCAAGACTCCAACATGTTGGGTAAATCATTATGGAAAGACACATGGGTGTGTACAGTAAAGGTCTGTACAGTTCATCATTTAAAAATAGCTATTAGTGTCTTCCTTTCTTATGTGTTAGTGTGTATATATTTATAATGCAAAGACACTAACAAATTATGTAAATATGAAAAGTTAAGTTGAACCCAAATCTCAGGAATAGTTTAATTTTGTTCTAAATGCAAAATAGAATAACAAATACATACATTATAAACTGAATGAACTTTAGTGATTCAAAAATATACTACCTTTAGTGATTCAAAGATACACCACTTGTGAGATATCAAGAAAATGATATTAATATAATTTTCTACCTCAACTGGTTTTCATGTTGCTACAGAGACCATTTCAATTTTTTAAAAAGAATATCACTTCATATTTACAAAGGTACCTCAATTGTGTCATATATTTGATACATAATATATAACACATTTATTTTAGAAAGGATTGTATCTAATAGAAGCAAAAATTGTTTTCTATATAAAATGTCATTGCTTCAGAAGCCATCTAGTATGTTAGTTTCTTCCTCTGTGCTTGACAGCTTTGGTGATAACACCAGATGTCAACCAATAAATTGATACAGATTGTCCAAGAGCACAAGTAAAAAGATGGTTTTTAATTTTCCATGGTGACCAAGTTAATAATTAATAGAAACATTAAAGCTGTTCATTTAGCAGCAGACACTGTGAGTTCTCAGATTGCCCCATATGTCACGGAAGAAAGGCATATGACAATGTTAGTTCTTCCTGCACACATAGGAAACTTCCCCATACTTTGCACCTGTCTAATAAATCAGAACTCACAGGGGAACAGACATAATGAGAAAAATTTTCCATATCAGAATTAAAACATCTGAAAATATTTCTTATTATTTTAAAAAATCATGAACAATTCTATTGAACTTGAAAAGAGGAAATTTCAAGCAAGGTGCAATTATGCTTTAAGTTTTTATCATTCTTAAATCATGGAGATCTATACCACAAAGGTTAAAGATTTTAAATATTTAGTAAAATGTACCTTTTAACCTTCTGTCTCCCAGAAGACAATCAAACCCTCTTTAATTCATTAAATTAATCCTTAGTGGCCATAGAAGAGTAAAATTCCCACTTCTTTAGCATGCAAATGACTCTATTAATGTGTAGAAATATACAACACCAAAGTCATCTATTTGCCTAAGTGAATTTAGCTCTGAAGGAGGAACAAATTTCACTTGCACACAATGGCAGTTGAAGCACTCTAAAGCTTAATTAACAGAAAAGGCCAACCAGTAGTTTTGTTTTATGAATATATTTCATTTTAAAGTTCTTTTAAGATAGTGAGCCTTCTACTTTGGTGTAAAATTGTAATAGGATCTGGGTTTTGAGCATGGTATAAGTTTAATGGGCCTGAAATCTGTAGTATAAGACCTTTCAGCAGCTTCGGGTGTCATATTGTTGGGTGAAACCTCTCTGATGATGATTATGTTAGGCTACTGTTTGCAAGTATGGCAGTGGCAGAGACTGAACTGCCAACTGGAAAGAATCCATGGGATTGACCTAGACTTCCTACACATATGTAACAAATGTGTAGCTTGGTTCTCATGTGAGGCCCAACATGAAGGAGCAATTGGTCTTAGCCATTAATCTTGTGTACCATATATACCTTGCAAACATCATTGTATCCTAGCAACTACAACTGTATTGATCCTGGAAATTGCCGTTATATTATGTTTCTGATAAAGGTATAAAAAGTCTGAGTGCTCTCAATAAAATTGTCATGGCTTCAGTTGTGCTGTGGCCCCTCCAACACAGCCCGATTTAATCCTTGAGGCCATATCAGGTGAGCTTGGCCCAGTAAGTAAGCAACAGCCACTTACAAAGGATGACTTGTCATTAATATTGGACAGTGACCATGACATAGACTTTTAAAAATGCATTTCTCTTGATTAGAATGTAGTATGATGGTGAGTCTTTTTTTTTTTTTTTGTGGTACATTGTATCTACGCTTTGTACTCACACTGAATATCATTCCTGATGGGAGTATTTACGAGGCTTCACTAGGGAGCTAAGCTTTCTCTGCCTCTTTTGCCAAACTATTTTGAAGAAAGTTGTTAAGTACAGCCTATACTTGAAGAATGGATTGTTATAATCTTTCTCCTCAAGGTAGAAGTAAATATCAAAACATTTGGAACTCTGGTCTGAGACTTATATTCCTTCACTTATTTACTTATTCAAATTTTGTGCCAATACGTGGTTTATTTTCCATCACTTTATAGTTTTTGTTGTTTAATTGTTCCAACTCTAGTGATGAAGAGGTGGCTCCATGGGTAAAAAAGCTTGCTATGCAAGAAAACATGAGGACCTAAGTTTGGATCCCAGTATCCAAGTAAAGTTCCAGGCATGGGTGCACGTGCCCCTGCAACTCCAGCACTCATGTGGAGATGGAAAGGTTGCTGGGGCTTGCTGCCTGCCAGTCTAGCTCTGGGTTCAGTGAGATACCCTGGCTCAAAGGAATGAAACAGTCTGTGGTAGAGAAGGATTCCTGATATCCCCCATTGACCTCTGCGTGTATACCCATAACCACCAGAGAGTACACACACACACACACACACACACACACACACACACACACACACTAGTTTTGACTATTAGAAGTTCTGTCAATGGACTCCAACTGTCCCTCAGCCTCTTCACATACTTCTGGTTCATTTTTATCTGTTGAGCATACTTTTGTATTGTGGGGTACTTATAGGGTACCCAAGCTCACTCTATATATGTTTGGATCCATTACTAGAATCAACCCTTTTTCACAGCTCTCCCGTTCTTTTCTCCTCATCAATGACATTAAAAACTCAAGTATTCACAAGAGCTCTGCTCATTATGACAAGAATCTAGCCCTTTACAAGCCCTCAGAGCTGGCAGAGCAAGTGTGTATGTTTATGTTTTGACACATATCTGTGTACATAGAACATATCCAAGTATATATATCAAACTGATAATGAAGGTCTAATACAACACCACTTCTAACACTCTTCCCTTGATAACACTTCACTAAACCCAAGAAGAAAGCTCCACTGACTTCTGTCCAAATATTTGCTAAATATTCAATTCCAGACACTATGTTTAGGACTTTCAGAATTGCTAATCACCCATAGTGGGGAAAGCCTTTTCAAATATGGAACAGTTCTGTAGATGATTTTTTTTGTCTGTAATCTCCTGGATTGTAATCATTTCTTATAATAGGTTAGTTTTTTTCAGAAACTCTGTCATTTAATGCTTTCTTCCTACCTTGAACATTTCATTTGAGAATCTGCAAACTCTCAAATGCTTGATTTCTTATTTCCAGAAATGTTTATTCTTTGTGCTATGAAGTTACAGGGTTATTAAAATGTAAACTGTGACATCCTTTCTTTTGCAGAAACACAGATACATTCACTGCTCTAGAAACATGTTGAAGTTCCTTACTCAGCTCAGTTCTGGCTTGAATTTTTGTGAACTACAGATCTTTTTCTTATTTCTGTCATCTTTTCCAATATGTTACATAACTAAACTAATATGGCACATAGCATTTCACACTAACTGCTTTCTTTAGCAGGAATCTCAATTCATGTACTATCTTGGCTGATAACATATGTATCTTCACCATTAAATAATGTGTCATTGTGTGGATATATCATAGTTTATTTCTCGATTTAACTAGTCAAAGAAATCTTAACTCTTTCCAGTTATTAGTAGTTATGAATAAGGATGCTTCAAATGTTTATGTTAATATTATTCTGCATAGGAATCACTTCTGAATCAGTTGAATAATAACTATATATGTAATTATTGGTACTATGGTAAGAACTGTTTATTTTTAAAGAAATTACCAAGTTGCCTTCTTAAAGGCTGTGCCATTTCACATCATATAAACAACACATGAAAATTCCTGTTGCTTCAGGCTTTTGAGTTTGTATAGCTGTGTAATTAGATGACATTACTGATTATTCCACAATTCCCAAACTACATATGATATTGAACACCATCACACACTTTTGTCATTTGTGCATTCTCTTCTATGATGAATTTGTTGAAGTCTTTAATCCACATTGATTATGTAATTTTTATTGATAATTATAGAAAGCTCTTGCTATATTTCAAAAATGGCCTTTTACTGTACATGCTTCTACATATTCATTTTCATTTTTCTTTCATAATGCAACATTTTAAAATAAAATCTATCTACTCATGATTTCTTTTAAAATCATTTAAAATTTATTTGGTAATTTCATGAATTTATATCACAAACATTAGCTATTTTCATACATTATTCCTCTCTTTAATTGTTCTTCCTCTGACAATGGATCCCACCCTCTCAACAAGGCCCCCCCCGTCTTCTCTTTGTGTGTGGCCCACTGTGTTTAATAAGATTTACTTGCCTAAAGTACCACCTCCAGTAGTCAGGAGGGATTTCTAGTGGAGAGAGGGGGATACCAACTCACCCATAAAATCTTCAACTCAAAATTTGTCCTGCCTATGAGAAGTGCAATGATAAAGAGGGAGCAGAGATTGAGGGGATGACCAGCCAATGAATGGCCCAACTTGAGACTCACCTTATGAGAAAGAGCCAACCACTGATACCATTAATGATACTCTGCTATGCTTATAGACAGGAGGCTAGTATGACTGTCTTCTGAGAGGCTTCACCCAGCATTTGATAGAAACAGATGCAGAGACCCACAGCCGAACAATAGTCAGAGCTCAGGGAGTCTTGTAGAAGAGTGGAAGGAAAGAATGAGGTAGCCGGAGGGGTAAAGGACACCATGAGAAGACCTACAAAGGAAACTAACTTGGGCCCATGGGGGCTCACAGAGACTGAACCACCAAACAAAAAACATGCATGTGCTGGAACTAGGCCCACTACACATATGTAACAGGTGTGCAGATTGTTTTTCATGTAGGTCCCCTAACAATTGGAGTGAGGGCTGTCTCTGACTCTGTCGCCTGCATTTGGATCACATTCCCATAGCTAGGCTGCCTTACTTGCTCAGTAGAAGAGGAAGCCCTTAGTCCTGATGTGCCAGGGTGGGTTGATACCCATGGGGACCCCATTTCTCTAAGAAGAAAGAGAGGGGACGTATGTATATATATATATATATATATATATATATATATATATATAAGAATTTGCACAGAAATAAAGCTTCATATATATATTTATATATATATATATATACTTATCTGAATCCTTTGCTTTTTCCATATACCTTTTAAAAATCATTTTATTAACAAAACAATGGCTTCCTGAATTTGATACAAAGTAAATCTTTAGAACAACTGGAGGACTTGGTACCATGCTAACTTTCTTTCAATCTGTGTGCCTATACCATTTCTCATTTTATTTAGATCTTATTTGATTGTTTGTTCCATCAGGGTTTTATACACTTTTGCGTATGGTTTCTTACCTACAGATTATTTAATGGGATCTGAGAGGAGAGAGTGTTGTCTTTTTGGCCATGTCCACCCAGTAAAATAGATCTTCTTCCTTGTGGTAAGATTGAGAGATGTGACTCAACTTCCTGAAAAGGAGTTTATCCCCATGTTTATTGCATGATCTACTGACAATATCCCAAGATTTTAAATGGTGTGCATATGCATGTCTATACATCCTAAAATTGTAATTTCAAGATTGTTAGTAGACTATCTCATCATTAACTCCCTTGAAATTCCTAGACTTATTGTATTTATCCTCTACCCCTCCTCTTTCCAGAAACTGATTGACATGTATTGTTCTAATTACTCAATTCCTCTTTAAATTTTGGTTAATTACACTGATTATGCTGGTCAGTTTTGAACACATGATGCCTAGTATTATTTTTATCTCCAGTTGAGCCTCAGCATCTGGTTTATCTATAGTTTTACAAGACTGTCTATATAAGTGTTAGGACAGGTAAAGCAAAGATCTATGAATGTGTTGTTCGACTCCCAACAAGGCAGTAGGTGCTTAAGAAATATCTGTTGTGTGTTTTGATGAAATACTGAAATCACTAAAATATGATACCAACCAAGATCAACTTTGGCCATGTGTTTCTGACCTCTATCATTTAGAAGCCTGGTAGTCTTTTCTTTCTCCTCCTGGTTAGTTTTTGGCATTTCTGGGCATATTTCTTGACATTTTGTGACGAGAAATAGGAGAAGTGAAATTTAAATGTGAAAGCTTTGTCACTTGGCTATACTTCCGATAAAATAATTTGCCATGGGTTGAATTTGAAAAATATTGCTCGATGCAGTTTTTTCAATTATCTATGGATTTCAATTATCCAGAGATCCTTCTCCTTTGTTAGAACAAATAACTGTGAGTTAATATAATGTTTTCTGCAGAATTCAAATTTCACCACACTCAACTTCATTATCTGGAACTGGACATTCATTTTCAGATACTAAAGGAGAATTAGGAAATTGCATTATTTTTATTTTTATGTGTGTGTCTTTGAAGAAAGCTGATACACATTGCTTCATGCACACATACATACACACACACACACACACACACACACACACACACAAGATAAGCCAGGAAGATTGTCAAATAGACTCATTCCACTACTTTATCATATTTCTGAAAATTAGGGACTACGATATTAAGAAAACATTTCGATACATAAGAATTTGCACAGAAATAAAGCTTCATTCATGTATATTACATGAACACACCATGCTACAGTAACAAAGCCTTGAAAGAAATTTCTAATTTTAAAGTCGTAGGAAGAAAAATATCAGCATTCAGGGCTTTTCTGAAGGAATGTTCATCATTAATATGGATTATTACTTACTTAAATTATAACTTCTAACAATATGGGCAAAGAATTTCAGTCATGACTTTGTGAAGTTATTTCACTTTTTAAACCTCGATTTTCTCCAGGGTAAACAGTATCTGAAAATGGAGTATTTTTAAAAATTAATTTTAATATGAGGGTAGATTTACATGCATGTATGCATATGCATACCACCATACATTATGCACATATATGCATATAAATTATTACTTTATTATTGAATTTTTCTCAAAGACTCATATGTTTTGGAGATGTCTGATGAAATTGTAGAACTTTTAAGAAGTGGGTCCTAACTAGAAGAAAAGGATGAACTTAAGAGAGTTTTATGGGTTAGAGCTTCCCTATAACAAAGTTTCTAGACATGCCTCTTTGGTTCTCTACTTCTCAGTGATGTTATCAGACAATTCATACTCCTGTTGCTTCATCCATTAAAAGCTCCCTATCAAACTTTGAAGAAAAAAAGTTCTCCGTTATGTTATCTCCGCATACATACAGAAAGAGAGGGACAGACAGAGACAGAGACAGAGACATAGAGAGAGTTGAGGATAATGAGAGTGACTGGGAGAGGGAGAGACACAGTACTTTGTATGAAAGCAAACAGTATCTCCAATAAGTTTGTTACTATTTTTGACACCTTAATTTCCCTTCTGTCCATATACAAGTAGAAAAATTACCTGAACAAGTCAATGTCTGTAGTATCTCTCAAAATTATCTAGTTCTCTAGTTCTCTTCCATCATTTTTGTCTAAAACCACAGAATCACTGTCTGGTTTATCATAGCTGTCCTCAATATCTTCTGTATTCCCTCTTTGGACCTACCAATATATTCCAAGTGGTATTCATCATAAGAAGAGAGTTGATCATATGCTAACATTCATATCACATTGTACTATAATCCATATACTCAACATCATCTAGCTCCTGTTTCCTTTCTTCCTCACCTCATCCAATACCCTTCACTTCAAACATCATAAATTATGTTGTCCACTCAATGACAATGAACTTCCCCTCTTCACCATCTTGTTTTGAATCTCCATTACTGCCTTTGAAATCACTCCACAGTCTACTGTGTTCCATGAATCTAAAGGCCACTCAGTCTTTTTATATCTATCTTCCCAACTATCTGCAGTGCAACACATTTCTTAAACCATTACATCAAATAGTAGCTGGAATTTCTTTGGATTAACACAGTAGTATTATTGCTTTCCTATGATAACTCCAACATGAAATATGACCTTTTTAAATTTCTTAGTAATGGTCCAGAAATGTCCCTTTGCCAGAAAGACTCACAATCTCTAGCTTAAACACTAACCAAGCTACAAAATTCATTCTATAATTGGGTATATATCAATAGGTAGAAGACTCACTTAGAACTCAAGTCAAGCTCAAGGAACTGCACTCAAACACAGCATCCCAAAAATGAAAACAGAGATCCAATTCATATGAGAGTACTGGAATATTCTTTTCATCTTTCAACCTAATTCTTAAGTAATGTGTCCCAAATTTTCACCTCTCAGAAAGCACTTCATTGTCTTGTTTGTGACAGTGCTCCCTTTCTCCCCTGCATCCTGGATGAATTTTGCATCTTACCTACTTAGAATTCAGATTACACTATACTTTCTCACAATGCTTTATGCTCATGTTCTTGCCTTTCACTATCTCACGTTCTTCAGTAAAGTACTGTATAGTTTTCTGTGAAACCTCCAGCATAGCATATCTCAGCAAACCTTCCATAAATGCATAACAAATTGAATTCACTTAGTAATGGTGCCATCCAATACTTGCAAACTATTTGCCACTTTTGAAAGCACAACGGTAGATATGGGTACAAAGATATATAGAAGATGCAATATCCATATTGAATTGCACATAAGAAATTGAGAAATCAATAGAAACCAAACCATGGTCATCTATATTAATTGCCCTATCCACAAAAGTGCCATAATCATGTTCATTAAAAGAAAACAGTAATGACAAAATAAATAGGCTCGTGAAGAAGGACACTATGTGCTACCTTAAAGGGAAGGAGAGCAGATGTGAAAATGAGGAAATGGCTTTGAGATATATTGTAGTTTATAAACTGTTTCAAAATAACATTAACCCCATCTCCCCATTGGCAGAATTGAAACACCAGGGCATTCTATATTTTCTAGGACTATGTATGTACAGAAATGTATACCTGGCAAAATGTCCAGAAGAATCTGTACCAAATTAAGAAGTTGCTAATTATCCTTCAGGGGAATTAGATAGTGTGGTCGTGGAACTAAACTTTGTCATTACTTTTAAGTTTGCACTGTGTTCTATTTGTTTATTTAAAAAAAAAAACCAGAAAAATCCCCTTTTGTTCTAAAATAGATGCCAAAGTTGAAGTCCTGTCATAATTTACAACTCTGTTTTTTTTATTTATTAAAAATAAATAACAGAGCAAAATGTCTTCCAAAAGTCAAGATGTGTGTCAAGGTGAAAAGGAAGTGCATATCTTATTTGAATGGCTACGAATGCCTTCTTGTTGTTACTTCAGGGAACAGAACTACAGCACTGCTTTTAGTTTTAAACTTGTTTTATTATTTTATGTGTGTGGGTGTTTTGCCTACGTGTATGCTTATGAACTTAGTACATAAACTGGCAACAAAGATCAGAAGAGGGCATCAGAGGTACTGAATCTGGAGTTATCGATGTTTGGGAGCCATGTCAGCGTTGGTGATCAAATCTGGGTCTCCTGGAAGAGCAGTCTGGGCTTTTAACTGCTGAGCCGTCTCTTCAGTCCAAAGTCACTTCTACTATATTGTATATACATCTAATGTAATCAAAATTATTCGGTGCCAACATAAAATAGCAGTCCTTGTTTTACAAAGAAAACTGAGGGCTGGAGAGATGGCTCAGCCGTTAAAGGCTAGGCTCACAACCAAAAATATAAGAAAACTGACACTAATTGGATTTTAGCCATATAGTACAGAATAACTATCCTACAACCAACACACCAAAAAGATCAGGGACATAGACTTGTTACTTATCAAGGAGACAATTTGCACTAGGGTTGCTACCATGTAGGCCCCCAGTGCAAGAGGCAGCCCTTAGCCCTCATATAACTGTTGAACTGAGAGGGACTGATGTGTAGGAACACTCCACATCAGAGGAGTGGGATGGGTGGGAGAGGGAGGAGAGGATGGGAGGGTGCAACCAGGAGGGGTGGAAAGAGGGCACTATGATGGAGATGTAACTTGATGCAATAAATAAGCATTATAATAAAAAATAAATAATAAAGAAAGAAAGAAAAGAAAAGAGAAATGTGAAAAAAAACCACTTTCCACCATTATTTGTTGATTTACTTTATAACTTCATCATTTCAAAAGTCTATAATTGAAATATTTTTGGTTTAACTTTTCCCAAGTATATTATGTAACATGGGCCAAGGAGTTAAGTATGGACATTAAGGAAAGGGATAAGTGACATTCCTTGCCTTTGTCAAACTCACAATCAAGGACAAAATGAAAAAGAAAAAAAACAGGAAATAAGCAAATTTCTCTTATAGTTTATCTACTATAATTAGAATTCACCTGCTGAAATTATAGTTTTGTCACTTAATTAAATTAAATCCTAAATACACATATTCTGGAGAGAGGCAGATGATGTTAAACAAACAGTACCAATAAAATATAATTAATACATTAATTACTATCAGTGAATGAACTTTTACTATTTTTCTAGCTGGTGAAAGTATTTTTCAATTTGTGTTCACCTCAAATTTGTATCGATTGTGAAATAAAAGCATAAACAACAACAACAACAACAAAAACATGCATCCAAAATTTCTGGAGATGATAATTGAATGGGAATCAATTTTCTTGGGACAGGATTTCTTCTTAGATTCTGTCTTAGATCGGAAGACTCCAATAGAATCTATTTAGCATAATACTTCTTACTGGGGAGCCATAGGAGGCCTCCAAGCTCAAAACTAGAGTGCTTAAGAAACAATTGTGGACCAGGAAGGATTTCTGTCCTGTAGACACTTGTTATAATTCTAAGGATGTGATATCCTCATAACATCACTTTCCAAGTGTCTCTATTTAATAAAATCAGGCCTGACTATCAGCTCACATTCCTGCCAGGTTTATTTTGTATAGTATTTAGTGTATGCGATTCTCTTAAAACCAAACCTGAGTGCTGTGCTGTAAATAAAGTTCACTTTTCTCCTCAGCAGGACACTGTGTGATTATTTCTAATGAATTTATTTCTCCAAATTCTGCATATCACCAAGGAGGTGCCTGGGTGGAAGAACAGAACACTCCTGCATTGTAATGACTCACACTTTACCAGCCTTTGACTTACACAATGAGGGAAGTAGTAATTGCCAGATGACATGTCAGGTGACCTTTTGGGTTTTATATATAAAAGAATTCGGAGTCCACAATGCATAAAAAGGCAAAGTGACACTTTCAATATCACAGCTGGATCAGAGCAACCTACTATTTAGCGTGTAATTTCCATGTGAACGGGGAGTACATGTCCTGGCTTTCTAATCTTGTCACACATCTGACTGTGTTATTTGGACTTTTCAAAAATTGTAAATACGTACTCCAGTAACTAATTTCAAGAAAATGATTCTTGACTTGGATATTTCCAATCTTTCTATTCTCTGAATCCCTGCAGAGTCTATACACCAAATCACAGAACTTGGAAGTTAATGAGTACAAGCTTTTACATATATTCTTGGAGATACATCTCAATCCTCACTTCTGTAGTGACACTGACTAATCTAGAAGGTACTGCTTCATAGAAGATTATACTTTATTACCACTCAGTGCTGAAACACTAGAACCTCCCACTTCATAGGCACTTATAGGCAATTTGAATTGGTTTGGTTTCTTGATTCCTGACAGGTTATACTCACTATTATAAAGCTATAAAATATCATAGGAAGAGTATTTTATATGAATAAACATTCGATTTCTTTAAATTTTAAAATAATTAACTTTCTTGTTTTGGAGTATTAAAATGCTGATGTTTTTTAATCTTAAGACATTTTTTCCAATGTGACATCAGATGCTTTCTCCAGTTTTTTTTTAATTTATTTATTTATTGCTTCAGGTTACATCTCCATCATAGTGTCCCCTTTCCACACTTCCCAGTCCCACCCTCCCACCTTCTACCCCCTAACCCTTCCATCACACTCTTCTGGAGTAGAGTATCCCTACATAACAGTACCTTGCCCAAGTTAAGCAGTCATATGGGGGCCAAGAGCCTCCTCATACACTGGGGGCCTACAAGGCGGCACCACTAGGGAAAAGTGTCTCATTGACAGGAAAAAAAAGTCTATGTTCCTGTTCCCTTTGGTGCGTTGGTTGTAGTATAGATATCCTGTACTACATAGCTAAAATCTGACTATAAGTGAATAGATACCTTGTGCATCCTTCTGAGTCTGGGTGAGCTCACTCAGGATGAGCTTTTCTAGTTCCATCCATTTGGCTGCAAATTGGATAATTTCATTGTTTCTGATAGCTGAGTAGTATTCCATTGTGTAGATGCACCATAGTCTTTTAATCCATTCTTCAGTTGAGGGACATCTGGGTTGTTTCCAGCTTCTAGCTATTACAAATAAGGCTTCTATGAACATAGATGAGGAAGCTTCCTTGTGACTTGGTGAGGAATTATTTGGATGTATACCCAGAAGTGGTATGGCTGGGTCCTGAGGCAGAGCTATTCCAAGTTTTCTAAGATATCGCCAGACTGACCTGACCTCCATAGTGGTTGCACAAGCCTGCACTCCCACCAGCAATGAAGGAGGGTTCCCCTTTCTCCACACCCTTGCCAGAATGTACTGTCATTTGAACTTTTGATCTTAGCCATTTTGACAGGTGTGAGATGGAATCTTAGAGTTGTCTTGAGTTGCATTTCTCTGATGATTAAGGATGCTGAGCATTTCTTCAAATGTCACTCAGCCTTTAGAAATTCCTCCTTTGTGAATTCTCTGCTTAGCTCTTTCCCCCATTTTTAAATTGTATTATTTGGTTTCTTGGCATTTAATTCCTTGAGTTCTTTGTAAATTTTGGATATTAGCCCTTTATCAGATGTGGGGTTGGTGAAGATTTTTTCCCAATCTGTAGGCTGCTGTTTTGTTTGAATGACAGTATCTTTTGCATTACAGAAACTTTTCAGTTTCATGAGGTCCCATTGATTGATTGTTGGTCTTAGGTTCTAAGCTGTTGGTGTTCTGTACAGGAAGTTGTCACCTGTGCCAATGATCTTGAGGGTTTTCCCCACTTCCTCTTCTAGTAGATTTAGTGTGATGTTAAGGTCTTTGATCCACTTGGACTTAAGTTTTGTAGAAGATGATAAGTATGGGTCTAATTTCAATCTATTACAAATGGACATCCAGTTGGACCAGCACCATTTGTTGAAGATGCTGTCCTTTTTTCCATTGTGCAGTTTTGTCTTCTTTGTCAAAGATTAGGTTACTATAGGTGTGTGGGTTCATTTCTGGGTCTTCAGTTCAATTCCATTGATCCACGAGTCTGTTTCTATACCAGTACCACGTTGTTTTTATTACTATTGCTCTGTAGTACAGCTTGAAATCTGGGATGGTGATACCTCCAGATGTTTTTTTATTGTACAGAATTGATTTAGCTATTCTAGGTTTTGTGTTGTTCCATATGAAATTGAGAACAGTTTTTTCCAGGTTTATAAAAATTGTGTTGGTACTTTATTGAAGTTGAAATGCACTCTTTTAAAAAATAGAAAATATCAAGAAACCTAAAAATATCTTGAAATTTTCACCAAAATGTGCAGTGTTCTCTAGGTAGCTTTAATTGGTTATGTGAGCTCTCTTTAAGAGAATAATTATGTAATGTTCAAAGAAATAGTACTATCATGTCTAAACAAACAAAGAACAAATGACAATGATAAAATAATTTCCTTTCTGCTACTCTTATGGGAAGTCTTGATCTGTAACTTGATGGAATTTAGAGTCCCTTTGGCATATCTGTAAGAGACTTTCTAGATTAGATTAATAAAAGTAGAAAGACTCATCATAAATGTAGATAGCATGATTACATAGGTAGAGTCCTGCACTGAATAAACTGGACAAAAGGAGAAAGCAAGATGATACCCACATTGTCCACTCCTTGAGTGGGATGCAGTCTGGCACCCTGTCTCAAGCACCTTCCACCATGCCTTACCCACCACGATGAACCCTCCCACAGTGTCAAAATAATCCAGTTCTTAAGTTGTTTTGTTATCTATTTTATCACAGCAATGAAGAAAGCAACTAATACAGCTACCCAGGGGACACTGTATTGTTTGAGGAGAAATGCAGAGATATTTGCAGGCGTCTTGATATTTTCAACTTTTAAAAAGGTGTGTTTCCCAAGTGCAAGTAAAACTTAATGTGTGCCAATATTGAGCTTTCTTCATAGTTAATTGTAGTTTATACATAAATTTATTTCCAGAGACAGTCTACCCAATCTAAACATGTGTCAAAGTATGTAATAGGCACTTCCATTTTTCAATATAAAGTTATTAATTACTGCAGCAAGACAAATAATCCTTATGCATAATGTGTTTTGAACAGATAAAACCATGTTACTCAGAGGCCCAGGATGATATTTTTATGAATTCAAGCTAGAAATTAGACAGTTATCCAGAAGTAAAACTAAATTAATAAAATTTTCTATGGATTTGTGTAATCTTATCCAAACCCAGGTGACCCATTAACCTTATTTTAGTGCTGAAGGAAAAGTCAAACAGCTGTTTTGTCAATAGGAGATTGACAACTGATTTATAAGAATAATTTTATGGCCTTTTAAGTCCAAGAATAGACATCAACATGTATCCTTTTCCACCTCTCCTCTCTGTCTTGGCAAATATCTCTTACCACAAAAACCAATGTGGCTTCCATTTGGTCTCTCAGGCCACAGATGCCTGCCCTTTGAAATGTAACTTGAAAAGCCATTAGATTATTTTGACAGGCTTAATAATTCACCTCGATATATCCTTCAAAGCTGTTTAATAAAAGAGAGTAGGGTGGGTGTTCCTCTGTGGTGCAGTTCAATTCCTAACTCAAGCAGTTGTGAAAGTTAAAGTGGAGACACATCAAATACATAGTCACCCGCTGTTCCCTATGACAGCCACTACTGCCCCTTGACACTGAAGTGCACAGCATTGTCACCCAGAGCTAGACAACTTGGAGGCTTTGAGTATATTAACAAGTGTACTGCAACGTGCATAGGTGTGAGGATTTATGCTGTCATTCTGGGACCAGCCAGAAAAGCTAATAAGCTCTGCTTCCAAAAAAATGTTTATAAAACTGTCAAGCCAAGGTGGGTTTCATGCACTGTTGAAAGTAGTTGCCTTTTCCAACATCAGAATGGCTTAGTCTTATAATTTTAGAACCAAATTAAAGTAAACTCTGGTTTGAGAATTCAGTGTCTGAGGAGAAAAAACTGTGCATTCTCACATATAGTGAAATTGTATATCATAAACATATTTTTAAGTGGTGTGCCCAGACCCATCATCAATATTCTCTTTTACAAGTACCTAATAATCTATTATTCAAGCCAAAATGCTGTGGGCTTTATGATATCCACTTATTATTCAGACCAACTGTCTCATGACTATGTAACATCTCATATCCCACTCACTGTCTCTAGCCTGAGAAAAGTTGGATGCATTTTTCTCTCTCATTTGATTTATGAAATTCAAATAAATGTGAATCAAAAGAAGACTTAGCCTTTTTAAAAATGACTATTATGGACTGCCAACTGATTGATTAAGAACAGACACTACTTAATGAGAAACTATGTTCCAAGTTGAAAACAATATTATAAACATAGCCTCAGCAGGAATAGACATGGAATTTTAAGCAGGAATATAAAACATTATTTGTTTTTTTCTCTTGGGGGCTCTCCTTTGACAGACAGAAGAGTAAGCAGAAGTAAAGGGAGAAGAGAAGGAGAAGGAAGAGAAAGAGAAGGTAGAAGAGAAGGATTCTCATTAGAATCTAAAAGACACAATATGGCAATTGAACTGAATAGAAAAATATAATTCAGCGGGCCAAGATGGCGGCAACCTACACTGACGCATTTTGAACGCGGGGAAGAAAGAGCCATAAAAAACACAGTTATTGGGCACTGTGCAAAAACCGGAGGGGCTAGACCCCCCCCCCCGGAACACTCACAGCTCCCAAGGGACTGTTAAAAGTCCCAGGGCAAGGCTCTCCCCATCTCTCACAGACACGGAAGCTACTAAACCCGGGATTCGGGAACTCCAATTTGGAGAGGCGCCTGGTAAGCTCGATCCCAACTTACAGCAGGCAGAATCAGGGTCCACTTGGCCATAGATCGCTGGCCTATTGGGCTCCCCACACATCAGGTTGAACTTATACCCACTTAAAAAACTTTGCAAGATAGTGGAAGGCTTAGCAAAGAACAAACAGGGGGCTCAGCTGGTGGTCCACAGCCACTCGTGAAGCAGAGGGCGGGAGGTTCCAAGAGAGGGCGGAAAGCTGGGAACACAAAGGCGGGCAGGAGGGGCTGATTCCCGCACACTCATGGTAGCACAGCTGGGCAGGGAGCACGACTGGCAGGGCCAAATCCCTGCGAATCCATGGCAGGTCATCTGGGGAGAGAGACAGGCGTGGGCAGGGCCAGGGACCCGTGCACCCACGGCTGAGCTGCTGGGACGAGAGGTCCACAGAGGCAGCCGGAGGATCCGGGGCTTGGGGTACCCACGGGACCCGTGGCGGCGCAGACAGGAAGGGAATCAGGCACAGAGTCCAGCCCTGTGGCGAGAAGCCTAGAGAGAAACCAGAAATCGGGACCATAGCTATATCCTGGAAAATCCACACATATTAGGTGTGAAGCCAGACCCTGTCAGCCTCCGGGACGACAAACAAAGCCCACAGAATCTGTGCCTGGGCAAACAGGCCCATACCATCAGAACAATTACAGGCTGATAACTCAGAGTTCAACATAGGGAAGTTTGAATTGGGAGCAGTGAAACAATCCTGGTCCATTACTCACAACCTGGGAATAGGCTGCACCAGCTCACAGTTCCTCAGGCGATTAAAACCACAGTGACCTTGAAATCCCCCTGTAAGCAACGACAGATAGCCAAGTAACTCGTCCCCTGCACCAAATCATCCACTGTGGTTCCAAGCACAGAAAAAAGACAGCTAAACACATCCAATGGCAAAAGGTCAAAAAAAAAAATAGAAATCAAGGAATTATGACTCCAACAAAGCAGAATCATCCCAGGTCATCCAATTCGGATGACCACACACCAACAGAAACACATGAAAACATTGACAATTCTGCATTATCATTATAGAAAGTGATAGAGTCCCTGCAAGAAGAACTTAAATCTATGAAGGAATTCAAAGAAGCCACAATTCTACAAATCAAAACAAGGAACAACACCATTAAAGAGCTCCAAGCCAAGGTGACAGAGCTTGAACAGGAAAAAGAAAAAGCCGTGAAAGATTTTCATACAAAAACAAGCAAGCTGGAGAAGGAAATGTACAAAACGAACAAAACCATACAAGACATGAAAACAGAAATAGGAACAATAAAGAAAACACAGTCAGAGTTAAAAGAGGAACTGGAGAACCAAGGGAAGAGAACAGGAACTACGGATGTGAGTATCAACAATAGGATGCAAGAGATGGAAGACAGGATCTCAGGCATGGAAGATTCAGTGGAAGAAATCAGTACAACATCCAAAGAAAATGAGAAGGCTAAAAAATCTCTCACCCACAACATCCAAGAAATCAAGGACTCAATGAAAAGACAGAACCTAAGAATTATAGGTATAGTATAGAGGAAAGAGAGGACTCCCGACTCCAAGGTCCAGGAAATATCTTCAACAAAATCATAGAGGGAAACTTCCCAAACCTGAAAAAAGAGATGCCAATAAAAATCCAAGAGGCTTACAGAATACCAAACAGATTAGACCAGAAAAGAAACTCCTCTCACCACATAATAATTGAAACTCCAAATGTACAGAACAAAGAAAGAATATTAAAAGCTGTAAGAGAAAAAGGTCAAGTCACATAGAATGGCAGAGCCATCAGAATTACACCTGACTTCTCCTCAGAAACTTTAAAAGCTAGAAGGGCCTGGTCAGATATACTACAAGTCCTGAGAGATCATAGGTGCCCAGCCAGACTACTTTACCCAGCAAAACTCTCTATCAACATAGATGGAGAAAACAAGATATTCCATGACAAAATCAAATTTAAACAATATCTACCCACAAACCCAGCCCTACAGAAAATCCTAGAAGGAAAATCCCAACCCAGAGAAGAAAACTCCACCCAAGAAAACAAAGGGAATAGAAAACCCCTCAGCAACTAAACCAAAAGAGGCACAGGACCACCACCTATACCAAACTAATGGGAAATAACAACCCCAGGTCACTAATATCCATCAACATCAATGGACTCAACTCCCCAATAAAAAGACACAGGTTTACAGAGTGGATCCGCAAGCAAGACCCTTCCTTATGCTGTATACAGGAGACACATCTAACTACGAAAGATAGACATTGCCTCAGAGTAAAGGGCTGGGAAAAGGTTTTCCAAGCAAATGGACTCAGGAAGCAAGCTGGAGTAGCCATCCTAATATCAAACAAAACAGACTTCCAACTGAAGTTAATGAAGAAAGACAAAGAAGGGCACTATATACTCACTAAAGGGAATATTCATCAAGAGGAAATCTCAATACTGAACATCTATGCCCCAAATACAAAGGCACCTACTTTCGTAAAAGAAACACTTCTAAAACTTAAAGCGCACGTCGATCACAACACATTAGTAGTGAGAGACTTCAACACCCCACTCACAACAAAGGACAGATCATCAAGACAGAAGACAAACAGAAATATTGAGTCTAACAGAGATCATGAAACAAATGGACCTAACAGATATCTACAGAACGTTTCACCCAAACACAAAGGAATACACCTTTTTCTCAGCACCCCATGGAACCTTCTCCAAAATCGACCACATAATTGGTCACAAGGATAGTCTCAATAGATACAAGAAAATTGAAATAACACCTTGTATCTTATCAGACCACCACGGAATAAAGCTGGTCTTCAACAGCAAAAGAATCAACAGAAAGCCTACACACACATGGAAATTGAACAGCTCCTTACTGGATGACCACTGGGTCAGGGAAGAAATAAAGAAGGAAATCAAAGACTTCTTAAAATCCAACGACAAGGAAGACACATCATACCCAAACCTATGGGATACATTGAAAGCTGTGCTATGAGGAAAGCTCATAGCACTAAGTGCTTTCAAAAAGAAAATTGTGACAGCTCATGTTAGTGAACTAACAGCTAAACTGGGTGAATTGGAAAAAAAAAAGAAACAAACACTCCCAAGAAGAGGAGAAGACAGGAAATCATCAAACTTAGATCTGAAATCAACAACTTAGAATCAAAAGGAACTATACAAAGAATCAATGAAACCAAGAGTTGGTTCTTTGAGAAAATCAACAAAATAGACAGACCCCTAGCCAAATTAACTAAAAGGCAAAGGGAAATAACACAAATCAACAAAATCAGAAATGAAAAGTGAGAAATAACAACAGACATTGAGGAGATCCAGAAAATATTCGGGCATTACTTTAAAAATCTATATTCCACTAAATTTGAAAACCTAAGCGAAATGGACAATTTCCTCGATAAATTCCACCTACCAAAACTAAATCAAAATCAGATTAACAGCTTAAACAGCCCAATAACACCTAAGGAAATAGAAACTGTCATTAATAATCTCCGTACCAAAAAAAGACCAGGGCCAGATGGCTTTAGCACAGAATTCTACTGGACCTTCAAAGAGGAACTAACACCATTACTTTTCAAACTCTTCCACCACATAGAATCAGAAAGATCACTGCCAAACTCATTCTATGAGGCCACTGTCATTCTGAAAACCCAACAAAGAAAGAGAACTTCAGACCAATCTCCCTCATGAATATAGATGCAAAAATACTTAATAAAATATTAGCAAACTGAATTCAAGAACACATCAAAAGTATCATACACCATGATCAAGTAGGCTTCATCCCTGGAATGCAGGGATGGTTCAATATACGAAAGTCTATCAATGTAATTCACCACATAAACAAGATGAAAGAAAAAAAACCACATGATAATCTCGCTAGATGCAGAAAAAGCATTTGACAAAATCCAACACCCCTTCATGCTAAAAGTTCTGGAGAGAACGGGCATACAAGGACCATACCTAGAAATAATAAAGGCAATATACAGCAAGCAAGTAGCCAACATCAAATTAAATGGAGAGACGCTTGAAGCATTTGCTCTAAACTCAGGGACAAGACAAGGATGTCCACTTTCACCATATCTCTTCAATATAGTACTTGAAGTCCTTGCTAGAGCAATAAGACAACTAAAGGAGATCAAAGGGATAAAAATTGGAAATGAAAAAGTCAAATTATCCCTATTCACAGATGATATGTTAGTATACATAAGCAACCCAAAAAATCCACCAAAGAATGCTTACAGCTGATAAACAACTTCAGCAAGGTGGCTGGATACAAAATTAACTCAAAAAAATCAGAAGCCCTTTTATACAACAAACAAATATACCGAGAAAGAAATAAGGGAAACAACCCCCTTCACAATAGCCACAAACAACATAAAATACCTGGGGGTAACTCTAACCAAGCATGTAAAGGACCTATATAACAAGAACTTCAAGCCCCTGAAGAAAGAAATGGAAGAGGCCTTTAGAAGATGGAAAGATCTCCCATGCTCATGGATAGGTAAGATCAACATAATAAAAATGGCTATCCTACCAAAAGCAATATATAGATTTAATGCAATTCCTATCAAAATACCAACACAATTCTTTATAGACCTAGAAAAAGCTATTCTCAACTTCATATGGAACAACAAAAAGCACAGAATAGCTAAATCAATACTGTACAATGAAAAAACATCTGGAGGTATCACCATCCCAGATTTCAAGCTGTACTACAGAGCAACAGTAATAAAAACAGCATGGTACTGGTATAGAAAAGACCAGTGGATCAATAGAATCGAATTGAAGAGCCAAACATGGATCCACACACCTATGGCCAACTAATCTTTGACAAAGAAGCCAAAAACGCACAATGGAAGAAGGACAGCATCTTCAAAAAATGGTGCTGGTCCAACTGGATGTCCACTTGCAAAAGAATGAAATTAGACCCATACCTATCACCTTGTACAAAACTTAATTCCAAGTGGATCAAAGACCTTAACATAAGGCCAGCCACACTAAAGATACTAGAAGAAAAAGTAGGAGAAACCCTCGAACTCATTGGAACAGGTGACAACTTCCTGAACAGAACACCAACAGCTCAGGACCTGAGATCAACAATCAATAAATGGGACCTCATGAAACTGAAAAGCTTCTGTAAGGCAAAGGACACTCTCATTCAAACAAAAGGGCAACCAACAGACTGGGAGAAAATCTTCACCAACCCCACATCAGATAGAGGGCTATTATCTAAAATCCACAAAGAACTCAAGAAACTAAATGCCAAGAAACCAAATAATCCAATCAAAAAATGGGAGATGGAGCTAAATAGAGAATTCACAAAGGAGGAATCCCTAAGGGCTGAGAGACACCTGAAGAAATGTTCAACATCCTTAATCATCAGAGAAATGCAACTCAAGACGACCCTGAGATTCCACCTAACACCTGTTAGAATGGCTAAGATAAAGAGCTCAAATGATAGCACATGCTGGCGAGGGTGTGGAGAAAGGGGAACCCTACTCCATTGCTGGTGGGAGTGCAGACTTGTGCAACCACTATGGAGGTCTGTCTGGAGATATCTTAGAAATCTAGGAATAACCTTGCCGCAGGACCCAGCCATACCACTTCTGGGTATACACCCACAGGACCTCTCACGGAGACATAGGGAAGTCTCCTCATCTATGTTCATAGCAGCCTTATTTGTAATAGCTAGAAATTGGAAACAACCCAGATGTCCCTCAACTGAAGAATGGATTAAAAAACTGTGGTACATCTATACAATGGAATATTACTCAGCTATCAGAAACAATGAAATCATGCAATTTGCAACCAAATGGATGGATCTAGAGGAGCTCATCCTGAGTGAGCTAACCCAGTCTCAGTAGGATGCACATGGCATCTATTCACTTATAGTAGAATTTTAACTATATCGTACAGGATATCTGTACTACAACCAACACACCAAAAGGAACAAGGACAAAATTTTTTTTTTTATCTTTTTCTTTTTCCTTCTTTTTTTCTTTTTTCTTTTTCCTTTCCCCTTCTCTTTTTCCTCTCTTTTTTTGTTGATATTCTTAGTTTTTGTGGGTTTGTGTGTTTGTTGGTCTTTTTTTTTAGTATTCCCCCAGTAGCAATGAGACACCATTCACTGGCAGTACTGCCTCGTAGGCCCCCGGTGAATGAAGAGGCTCTTGGCCCTCATATGACTCCTGATCTGTGGTGAGAGACTGTTAAGCAGGGACACTCCACCCCAGAGGAACAAGACGGAAGGGTCTCGGGGTAGAGCATGGGAGGTTGGGGCTGGGAAGCGGGAAAAGAGGACAATATGATAAGGATGCAACTGGAAGCAACAAACAAATAAATTTATTAACTAAAAAAAAAAAAAGGCAGGTGGCAGGACTGAAACACTGTGAATGGAATAGAGGATACAGCCATTCGGCCTGGTTTTGCAGACCTCCAGGTGTCGAGAAGACGTGGAGCTAAGGTAAAATACAAGAGAATTGTGGTATTGGCCCATGCCTTTGACTTCAGCGGAGACAGGGGGGGTGGGGAGCACCGTAGAGTTGGTGGTCTTATGTATTCTGGAGTCATACAGAGTTGGGTTGTGAGGGTGCATACTCTTGGTCCCACCATTCAAGAAGAGTACACCCTTGGTCCCAGCTCCCAGCACACTGGAGACAGAAACAGGCAGATCCAGGAGCTCAGGGTCAACCTGATGCAGGGCAAACTCTAAATAGAGAAAGACTTCGATCCAGGAGTGGTGGAACACATCTTTGATCCCTTCAGATGGGAAACACAGGTCCCTGATCCCAATAATTAGAGTTCAGAGACACAGACATGGGATTTGGAGGGACCTAGGTTTGGAGGCTACTTACAAAAGGCCTTCTCGATGCAGGCAGATTGTCCTTTGGGATCTCAAAATATATACACTAGAGCTGGTTTAGCTCCAAGGTGACAGAATGATTTCTTCTTTAACCCGGATTGAAATATAATGCTTTGTATGTTGTCAGAAGGCCAAATTTGCTTCAGGAGAAGTACTACCAAGCCCCCCCACCACCCACCCCACAAAAAAAGAGGGCAATTTTCCTAGGGTTGGGATTGGGGCAGGGCTCTGTTCTTATCGTTTCAGGAGAATCGAAGAGTCCATTAGGGGAGCCCGGGGATGGCTGGACAGTGGAATCCTCAGCGGAGAGCAGAATCAGGCACCAAGGAGGACGAGTGACCCAGTTGATTCTGCCTGGCAGACTTCCTCAATAGCTGTCTCCATTGGGGGCCTGCAACCACCACAGGAATCCAATGTCACTGGGACCGCTCAGCTCTACACAATGCCCAGGCAGGAACCTCAGTGAAGCCTGCAAGATCAGCTTCTGCCTACAAACCCCTTAGGTCATCTAAACAGCTGAGAACAGAAGGACTGAACATAAAAGGAGTGTACTAACATTTTTAATCATTTTTCCCATTTGGGTTCGGGCCCCAAACAGGTCTACTACGACCCAAATCAGCAGGAAGTCACTTTAAGAGAGCGACGTCCCATGCCCAGTGGATGGGGAAGGTGTTTCTCTGCCCTTCTTTTAGGTTATTTGAAGGATAACTGAAAACTCTGATATGTAGGGGAAGAGACTACAAGCTGATACTGATAAATGGTCCTGTCTTAATGGGTTTTGGAGGTTAGCCCCAGGGAATTCCTACTTTTCCTTTTCTGTATCCTTCTTCCTCTCCTATGTAGGAGTGCATGTGCTTGAGAAAAATGAGATATAGACATAGCACAGGAAGGTCCAAAAAGAAGGGGCAGATTATTGAATATGCCCTTATACCTTTGTATATTGATACAAAATTAGTAGTTTATTTGGCTAAAGTGGTATTGACCATTGTTTATTGTGCAAAAATAAGATTGTATTGGATTACATCAGTATTGATCTTTGTATATTGATACAAAATTAAGATTATAGTTGGCCACAATGGTATTGACCCTTGCATATGGACGTAATATTAAGATTATATTGGGCTACATAGGCATTGATCTTGGTATATTGATACATAATTAAGAGTATATTTAACCACAATTGAATAGATATTTGTATATTGATACAAATTTAAAGGTAACGCTTCCTAATGGTATCATACCTGGAGATACTTAAAAATAAAATGTGATGCTTTGACCTCTTTATACCAACCATCTAAAACGGTCTAGGATAGTTAAAACAAACTCCTAGTCATGCAAACATGTCACTTTGTTAGCTACTATGACAGTCTATCACAGATATTCTCTAAACTACCCAGTAATCAAGTTGCTAAGAGACAAGCAACATTTGCTTATCTAAATACAAGAGATGGATAGGGCATCTTGAAAAACCCCAAGAGATCTGCAGAATATGGCATTCAAAGATGTTATCTTAAATCAAGGTTTTTTTGATATCGAGACATATCAGCGCCTGACAGCACCCCCTATTCTACACCAAGTAGAAGATAAGCATCGAAGAACCTCCACTGTAAGATGGTTGAATTAGTGGCAAGCCTTTCTCTTGGCATGAAAAAAACCCCTTGCACCAACTGCAGACAGACTGCTGTCCAAAAAGGACAAAACTTGGTAGCAGGGAAGTCGACAGCCTAACTCTGCCAAGACAGGGTAGGTAAGTCCTTCATAATCCCTGCTCTACAACAAATGTCTGTGAGAGCAACAGGACCCAAAGGCTGAAGACTGATGCTGGAATGTATGGAGAGAAAATGGGAACTGTCCAGGCAGTCATTGGTATGTTCTTTCTTAGTTTTGGAAGCTGCAGGCCCTGCACTTCCTATATAAGCAAATATATTTATCCCTCTCAGGTCTCTGAGGTGGTTGAAGAATAGACAACAAGAGTCTCATAGTTAAATTTTGAATTGTTTAGGAATCAAGAGGGTGTTATAGATCTAAGAAGATACTCTTAAAAGTGTGTTGCAAGATAGTATGAATGTTGAGTCACATATAGACCTTTAAACTCATGGAGTTGGTTAGATAGTAGAATGTTAAAGTCAGGGGCCAAATATGTATAAACTGGACATTGGGAAGGTATACTGGGCCATTTAACTCTCATAAATGTGGCATATTTATATCTATTGTTTTGTATAATACTTACTGTTATAAGAGAAGGAACCATCTGTTGGACTGAAAGCGGAAACTTCTGGTGGGAAGAGGGTGGAAGGGCGGGATAGGAAGGGGGAATAGGGAGGGGTTTGTTACTGAGATGTAACTTGAAGAAAAAAAAATAAAGTATTTAAAAAAAAAGAAAAATATAATTCAGTTGGAATTTATTTTTATAATATGAAAATGGAGCTTTTCCTAAATTTTAGTTTCAGAAGAAACATAACTGTAACCTACTGAAGCTGTAGATTTTGTATTTGTCTTCTATAGAAAACTTCCAATGATTGAGGAAGGGAAGTATGTGCAATTCATAAATACTCTAAGGCTATACATGACGCCTATACCTTTGCAGGCTAGAATTTACAGATAGATACCAAGGGATTCTGTGATGATGCATTACATTAATTCACTTACCTCTCACTCGCTTGGTCTCTGAGAGACCCACTCTTTAAAGCTGAAGCATAGAAGGGAAGTGATACATTGAACTAATTCTGTGACCCCCTCCCCACTTCTATTTTCAGTCTCTTATGTTTCAGTAGGTATTTGTCTCCATTAGAGCCGCATCACACCAAGTATTTGATTGTCAGCTCATCTGGGTAAGTACCACTCAGAACAAGACATGCTTAGAGAGCAGATCCTAGTTTTGATTCTTCAGATGGCCAAAAAGGCTCATACCTTTTACTTTGCCAGTGTCTTACCTCCTCCTGATCTATCTTGGATTTTGCAGTTAAGTTTCCACATCTTCTCCATTAATGAATGTCCTGTCTGCCCATCCAATCTATCTACTAATCATCTATCTAGATGCATTTCTCGTTCTATTTACTGCTAAACTTTAAAGAGTCCAAGATTCTAGGCTCACTTCCTGTAAAAACCATGTTGTTAATTTTTATGCTTATTTATTAATTCAAGTTACATTTCCATCACAGTCCCCTCTCTCCTCCCCAGCCAGTCCAACCCTCCCGCCCTCTACTCTTTCTCCCACCTATCCTACTCCTCTGATGTGCAGGCCTCCATATATCAGCCCCCCCCCCACCCAAGTTTAGCAGTCACATAAGGGCTAAGAACTTCCTCTTGCTTGGGGCCAGACACGGCAGCTCCACTAGTGTAAAGTGTTCCACTAACAGGTAACAAAGTCTATAACTGAGACCACCCTGCCCATACTTGCTAAGAGATCTGTATGAGGACCAAGTTGTCTATCCTCTGTATTTGTATAGGAGGGGAACTAGGTCAACCTTAATCTTTATCTTCTTTTTTTTTTTATTAGTGTTTTAGTTTCTGCTATTGATTCCTGAGGTTGCAATTTAAATGTTTCCTTTTTTTTCTTATGAATGATATACATGGAACACAGCTGACTAAAAAGAACACAAAGAGAGGAGGAAACATGGAAACTTTATAAACCTCTGTCATCAGCTTTTTGAAGACACTCAAAAACCAGATATAATGCCTTTCTAGTTTGATTGTGAAAATATACTTACATTCATCATTTTCTGTAATCCCTATCACAAAATGTGGTGAAGTAATTATCAATCTGCATCTAGATTGTGTTTTGAAGAGACTGAGCCTTTCACAGATTAAGTTGTTCATTCAAGGTCAGAGAATTAGGAAATGGCAAAGTTGCGATTGTAATCAGATTTAATGAATGTGCATTACTCTTCTACACACTCCTGTGAAAGGTAGACTAATTGTGGCTTGCAAACAATAAAATATAGATAGCATCAGTGAGAACACGCAATATATACTGTAGCTATGATCTATTGAGCCATTCCAGCAGAGCAAAACAAACAGCGAGTATCTACATGAAATATGTATATGTTTGTACTTAGAAAGGGTAAAGAGAAACCCTTTCAGAGTAAGTGGACAAAACACAAGGTCGAATGCTCTCCATGGTCGTCAGCTCATGAAACACCAGGATCACATATTCTGCATTCGTCTTTGAGTAAATCACAATCTGCTCAAAGGAAACATTTATTCTCCTACAGAAGGACATCAAGAAGGAAGGCAAGTCAACTTTTTCTTTCAGATGTTGTCCGACATTGGCTCTTCATCTTTTAGGTTACCTGATACTGTATCAGAAGTCACTGTTTCATTCAATGTACAATACGGATACATAAACACAATTTAAGTACCCATGTTCCACAGTGTGCCCAGTGCATAACATAAGACAACACACGGACTACCTTTACAGTTTGTACTCTGAAACAAACACATTTAAGTTTTTAAATAATAGGCTGTGTAGATGTAGGACCATCAGGAAAGACATGGTTCACTGACATATTATTGCAAGAAAATGAAACTAAAACTTGTGAGAAATTGGATAGGACAAACTAAGACGGTCTTGACTGAAGGGCGGGCAGAATTGACTATGAAGAGACATAATCAGAAACAGTACAGTGTGTTAGTGTTAGTATAGTACTACAATTCGAGTATCTGGTTAGCTACAGGCTATCTTTTCATGATCCATTTAAAGCCCCAAGATTTCTCTTAATATTGTTATTTAAAACTTTTGAGACATGAATAAGTTGGTGTGTGTGTGTGTGTGTGTGTGTGTGTGTGTGTGTGTGAGTGTGTGTGTGTGTGTGTGTGTGTGTGTGTGTGTGTGTGTGTAAGTGGCCATAAGGGAAAGAAGTGTGCTGTAAACATTCTGCAGATAAAACCTTGTGAGAACAAACTTGATGGCATTGGTGAGTTCCAGTGAGATTTAAATCTGTGGGACCAGAGAACTTGTCAGTGATCTACATAAAGCATAACATGGCAGCTAATATTCAACCTCAAATATAAAACTGAATGAGTAATCATTTGATCAGATCTACAGACTACTCAGTAACTAGAGCTATGTTTTTGAAAGATCTATAGTTTAAGTACTTAATTGACCACTTAACATATGAAAAAAAACTTTAAAAGAGAAATTTGGCTGTGCTCACAATGTTATACTAACTTTGGATTATTTGGCTTTGCTTTGCTTTACTTTGTTTTGCTCTGCTTTGCTTAGGGTTTTTGTTTAGCTATATAGGCATACTGGCCACTACTTCAACGTTTAAATTAGTTCATGCTCACCTCTGCTAACAAAGATTAAGGATGACTCATGCCCTGACTTCCTCTGGAAAACTTTGAGTAAAAGGAACTTTTGGCAGCAAAGTGATCCATCCACTCAGAATAGCTGCCCCAGATAAATGAGCTCTGAAATGGGAGGTGATGAGACTTCTTGTCATTAGATGGTCTATCAGATGCCTTAACTTCAATATGTGTTTAATGTACAAAAACCCTCTGAAGGCTTTGCCAGGGAACAGAACAGTAGCTGAAACACAGCTCCAACTGTCCTCATAGTAAGCAGACTGAAGTTATGAGTTAATGTGTTTGCTTCAGTGTGCACAGTATTTGGGAAGGGACATGTTATCCTCTATCAAGTTTGCCTAGACAAAATACAAGTGAGATAACTGAGAATTACAGATACCTCCTATACTGTTCTTATATAGGATTAAAATCAAGTAGAAGATTAGAGATAACATGATTTGTTATCTATTTTCAGTAGACCACACTGGAGTTAAGGAGGGGAAGTAGCAAATATCTGAGCCAATCTTGGGAAACCCACATTACAGTCCTTTTCATTAAAATAAAATATGATCTTCATAAACGCTGGTATGGATAATGATTCAAAGCCATTTTCCATGATAACATTATGTTATTCTCAATTTATATTCTTGTTAAGTAAAAAAGGACCAAGCATTGTTCACCTTTTGGGCATTTCTATGGCTATTTCTATTCTACATCTGTCATAGGTCAAAAGCAAAGTCTAAATTAGGACACTTCCCAAAGTCAAACAGCATGGGGTATATTCAATTGTCAGCTTATTCAGGACACACCAAAGGCATCCTTTAAAATATAGCCTATGAATAAGCCCTGAGTAGAGGCATTAAAACTGTCCTCTATTTTCAAATCTCTTTATTTAATATTTTGTAGAAGCTCAAAACTGTGGAGCAGAGAGAATTATTCTTTTAATTCAACATGATGATGCCATGACAACCAGTTGAAAGGTGAAAGATTGTTGAATCAGTGATTGTTTTTGACTACACAATGCCAAATAACAACTAGTTTGATTGATTTCTTTCTTCAGTACAAATTTGTTCTGCTGTTGACTCATGTAGCTATAAGCTCTTTAGATACCATATCCTTTATTTCTTTCACAGATTATACAATGATTTTAAAATTTTTATCTCATATTTATTCTAATTTCCAGACATGTAGAGAAAATATTATAGGTATTTTATAGTAGACCAAATATTATATATGTGTTCAAATGTCAATTATAACTACCATTTACATTATTACACACAACTATCCTAAATAATTTGATCTGTTTTCTCCAAATAATACTGAAAAACTTACAATGTTTTGCATATCAAATAGTAGTTTATAAAATTTCTCAGTTCAAATAAAATGTATAGTAAATGGAATTCCACGTGATTTTTCCATCAATGCTTGAGTTTTTTATTTTGTGCTTATTTACGTAAATAGTGTAGGATCCAAAAATAGATTCCTTTTACATGGAAAATCTGGTTTGTCTCATTTAGTTTTATGAAAACAGGCTTGACCTCTAATGTAATATATTTCTAACATACGAAGTGTTCTGAAATTTCTTTGGTGACACAAAAAAGATATGAAAAATTTCAAAATAAATTTGTTTAAGAGTATGAAAAGCTGAAGATAGCTGCTCTAATGTATGGAGAGAAATTGGAAACTGTCCAGATAGCCAGTTGTCTGTCATTTCTTAGTTTTGGAAGCTGCTGTCCCTGTGCTTCCTGTATAATCAGATATATTAACCTTTCTCAGGTCTCTGATGTGGTTGAAGCCTAGATAGCTATAGTCTCATGGTTAATTTTTGAGTTGTTTAGGAATTAAGAGGGTGTTCTGGATCTAAAAAGATGTTTTTAAGTTGGTGGTGCAAATTAGGATGAAAGCTGAGTTGGATATAGAACTTTAAAATGCTTAGAGATGGATGCATAGTAGAATGTTAAAGTCAGTTGCCAAATATGTATGGACTGGACATTGGGAATGTATGCTGCGCCTTATAACTTTCAAAAATGTGGCCTAATTATTCTTATTGTTTTGTATTGTATTTGTTGTTATAAGAGAAAGAGTCATTTTTCAGACTGAAAAGGGGAGCTGTTGGGGAAAAAAGATATACCTTAAACTTGAAAAAAAAAGGAAACAGATGAGGGATGTGAGGGGGAAGAGGGTGGGAGGGTGGGACTGGAGGGGGTAGTATGGAGGGGACTGTGATTGAGATGTAACTTGAAGAAATAAAAATAAAATAAAATGTATAGGAAGTATTACAGTCTGTATTACTTAAAACTATTAATTTGAACACTTTATTAAGTATGTTTTTGGATTTAATGACATTTCCTAAAATTCTCATTCTGGAGCTTTCCTCCACATTTATCAATAGTTTTTGATGGTCTCATAGATGAGCAAATGGCAAGAAGAAAGGTAAGTCTTGTTGAACAAGACTTAATTTAATTTGATATATTTACCAGAAAGGATGTTTCCAAAAACAAGTATGATTTACCCAAAAATAATTTTCTTAAGTTTTGGGCTTTCATTTATACAGAAGAAACTAGCCCTGGGCCATTTGCCTTTGATATACAGGCTGGTGACGTTTCATTCGATCCATCAACATTTGTGTTGTTTGTTTGTTTGTTTTTTACTCTTATCTAGGTAGCAAACAAGATAGATTCATGGACCTTTGTGGAATATTTGCTGTCTAATATTTAGCATATATGTGAGCTAAATAATGAGATAAGGATCCTGAAGCATATTCCTGCACAATTGAGGGCTTCTGGCAGGAGTATGGATGGGGAAGGACTCAGTTTTCTTTAAGGGGATGCTCCCTGTGAATTTGACCATACTCCAGTGCATATATGGGCAGCACAATTTGGATTTGTCTTCTTCTTCTTCTTCTTCTTCTTCTTCTTCTTCTTCTTCTTCTTC